>PVIW01005913.1:0-96732 GCA_004026585.1 Noctilio leporinus
ATGGTGTTGGGAGAACTGGTCAGCAACATGCAAAAAGATAAAACTAGACCACCAACTTACACCATACACCAAAATAAACTCAAGATGGATAAAGGATTTAAACATAAGCAGTGCCACCATAAAGGTCCTGGAGAAAAATATAGGCAGTAAACTTTTGGATATCCTACACAGAAATATGTTTACTGATACTTCACCAAGAGCAAAGGAAATCAAAGAACGAATCAACAAATGGGACTATCAAATTGAAAAGTTTCTGTTCAGCTAAAGAAAATATCAGCACAATTCAAAGGGAACCAACTGTATGGGAAAACATAATTGCCAATGAGACCTCAGACAAGGGTCTGATCTCCAAAATAAATAAAGAACTAACGCGACTCAACACCAGGGAGCCAGACAGCCCAATAAAAAAATGGGCAAAGGACCTGAACAGACAACTCACTGAGGAAGATATACAAAGGGCCCAGAGGCATATGAAAGAATGCTCAACATCACTAGTCATCAGAGAGATGCAAATTAAAACCACAGTAAGATACCACCTCACACCTGTCAGAATGGCAATCATCAGCAAATCAACAAACAAGTGTTGGCGAGGATGCAGGGCAAAGGGAACCCTCATACACTGTTGGTGGGAATGCAGGCTGGTGCAGCCACTGTGGAAAACAGTATGGGGTTTCCTTAAAAAACTAAAATTGGAACTGTCTTTTGATCCAGCAATTCCACTACTTGGACTATACCCAAAGAATCCTGAAACACCAATTCATAAGAACCTATGAACACCTATGTTCATAGCAGCACTATTTACAATAGCCAAGTGCTGGAAACAGCCTCAATGCCCATCAGTGGATGATTGGATCAAAAAACTTTGGTACATTTACACAATGGAATTCTATATAGCAGAAAGAAAGAAGGAACTTGTACGCTTTGCAACAACATGGATGTAACTGGAGAGTATTATGCTTAGTGAAATAAGCCCATCAGTGAAGGACAAATATCATGTGATCTCACCCATTACGGGACAATAATGAACAAAACTAACAACAAGCAAAACAGAACCAAGTATATGAATACAGTGAATAGGCCTACAGTGGTCAGGGGGGAAAAGGTTGGGGGGAAGGAGGAGGCAGAGGCAAGGAAGGGGAGCAGCTTAGACAAGAACCTAGTATAAAGGAACCATGGACATGGACAACAGGTGGGAATGACTTGGGGGGAATGGGTGGGTGGGGAGGGGGACAGAGGGGAGCAAAAAGGGGATGGATGTAATACAACAACAATAAAATTTTTTAAATTATAATTTTACAAGTTAAAACACTGACTATATTTGAAGGTAATGAGGTAGGATTTTAGTTAGTTGAAGTAAAATATTACACAAATGTAGTGATGTCATGTATTCAGATGTATTGATAAAATGTAGCTCAGTAATTTTTTCTGTAACTAATATAGTTTGTCTCTCATTCCCAACCATTTTGTGAATAAAAATTAAGTAAATTTTCTACCTAATTCCATATTAATATAATTTGCTAAATTTTAAAAAGTTGCATAATGGTATCTTATTTTGATAAAAATGCTTAAGCCCTCAGAGAACCCATTGAACTATAAGAGGGTGGCCAAATGCATGAAGGGAGATGTATGACTTCTGTGCCTGTGGGATTAGAAGAAAATGACAGCCTGGTCTCACGCTGGTCCTGTGGTAAATGATGATAGTATCTGCCATTTTTCAGGGCTACCCATTATCATCTGGAAGCATTTGTCCTGATGGCCAAAATGCTTACTTAGCCTGCTGTTGGGACAACTTGAGGTCTGGTAGTCACTACTTCTGTAATGCCTGCTAGAATGCCCTATGTGATTATCTCATACTTCTCAGTCACCCTCTCTAATGAGTCTACTGGCTCCGCAAGTCATTGCATGGCCCTCTAGACTATAGTTCCCTCTTCACTAATTCTCCACTCAGTGGTATTCAATCTGCTGCTGAAGTGATCAACCAGAATTTACAATGGAACCTTGGTTCTTGAACTTAATTCATTCTGGAAACAGGTATCAGCATGAAAGGCTTGTCAGGTAAAGAATTGAGACCTGAAGTTTTGTTAAACAACAAAGACATATTTTCCCATGAACAACTTGGTTGAGAACCAACTTATTCAAGAACCAAGATATCTGAGAACTGAGGTTCCACTGTATTTTCAAGTGATTTATCTTTTTAAATTTTTAGACATTCATTTGGTTTTTTAAAGTCTTGCTTGATTTCTACCTATATTTTCAATTTTTCTTTTATTTCTTCAAATAAGTATAGCTCCAGTAAGAATCTTTGAGGCTTGGCTTGAACTTCTACTTGTCAAAAATAGATTTGTATCTATTTCTGTCAATGCTCTGGAAGTACTACCAACTGAAAACTATTTCAATTCTCAGTTTGAAGTATAAATATTAACAGCTAACCTTTCCATAATGTAATTATGAATTCTAAGTGAGATTTTTACCCCTCCTTTCTGGAACCAAAGATTAAGCAGCAAGTTATTTTGTACTACTCCTATACAATGGGGTTTATTTCTTATTCTCACTTTTATGGAGGATGCAACCACTTGAGATACTGCCGATTTTATGCAAGGATTCCCCACCTTGGTGAATCTCTGAGGTTCGTCTCTCATCCCTTGACCCCAAGCAGTAACCAGAGAAGAAGCTCCCTGTTCCCAGATTTAGTCCGAATTCCCCAGTGTGGAACCCACCTTTAGGATCTGTTTACCTCTCCAAGTTCCTGATCTCCTTTATGTGCTTGGTGAATTCCTTTCTTTTGTGACAATTCTTTGAAGCCCTTATATTCTATCCAAGAATTTGTTTTAATCAGAAGTATCAGAGCTAAGGTATCTACTTCAGCATATTACTGAAAATGTCACCGATCCCTTTTCCATTATAAATAAGAATAAACATTTACATGGTTGAGGTTTTGTAGCCTAGGACTTTGGAACTACACAAATCTAGGTAGAAAACCAGCTCTTTGACCTACTACCATATAAGCCTAGACTAGTTTCTCAGACTTTTAAAATTCTACTTTTCTTATCTGTTAAATGGAGATTAGAATACTCCTAACTCTCTGCTTAATAAAATCTTTTAGAAGATTATATTTGTAAAGACTTAGCTAACTACTTGGAATCTAGTCAGTGATTAATAGCTATTTTGGTTATTAACCTTACTCTGTAAATTTTCTTTATATACCTAAATTTTTCATCAAATATGTTTACTCAATTAATTCAACCAATATTTATGTAATACTACCACGTTTGAGATTCTAGAGTTAAAATAGTGTATAAGACAAACTCCCTATCCTGTGATATTTATCTTTTAGTAAGAAAGATAATTAAGCAGTAAGTAAATTGATATGATATTAAATACTAATAAATGACACAAAGAAAAATACAGCAGGTTAGGAGATAGAAGATGATTAGATATAGGTGCAGGGCTATTCTAAATAATATGGTCAGATAAGGCCTCTGAAGAGGAAGTAATTTTTTTTTTTAATTTTATTGTTGTTGTTGAAGAGGAAGTAATTTGAACAAACTTCTAAATGAAATGAGATAACAAGCCCTGTAGACAACAGGGAAAAAGCATCTGAGGCAGAGAAGTATGAGTGCAAGACCTTGAATTAGAGACACACTTGTCCTGGTTGATGAAAGGGGAGGGAGGCGACTGGAACAGGGTGGTGAGAATTGAGGGTGGGGAGCTCTGTAGGGGCCTCTTGAGTCATGGTATAGACTTTGGATCTTATTCTGAATATAATAGAAAGTCACCAGAGCACTTGGCACAGGGGATGATGTGGTCTGATTCATGTCTTAATGAGACCACTCTGGATAAAGTATGAGGAATAAACAACAGAAGTAGGGCAAGTTAGGCAAATGGAAGCTTATTGCCAACCTAGAGAGAGAGGTAATGGAGGTTTGAATGAGGGTGGCAGTTGGAGCTCCTAAAGATGACATAATTTGAAGGCCATGTTTACAAGACTCGGTGCTGGATTTAAATATAGAAAACAAAAATAGTTCAGGATAACAAATATTTAACATTTGGATGAAGCAAACTAGGGGTGAATGAGAAGAGTAGAAAAGTCTTGAACTTGTTAGTCAAGGAAATCAAGTTTGGTTTCTGCACATTAAATTTGATATGTCTATTGGTAGAAATGTTGAGTAAGAAACTGGATGCTCATGAGTTTGCAGCTCTGAGGGCTTACAGATAAAATCTGGGTCAGCAGCATATGGATAGTTTTTAAAGCAGTAAGATAGGATGAGGTTACCTGACGCATGAGTGTAGATGCAGAAACAAAGAGTTCTAAGGATTAAACCCTGGGAGCCTCCAACACTTAGAACACATGGAAACTGAGAATGAGAGTATAGTGAGGATAGAAGAAGAAATGGAGATTGGGATATCCTAGAAATCAACTGAAGAAACATGATGGTAAAAAAAGGCTTTGTGATCAACTGCTCCAAATGCTGCTAACAAATCAAATCAGATGAGGGTTAAAAATTGACCATTGCACTAAACAAGATGGAAGGAATTGGTAAGAATGAAAACATGTGGTGGGGTGATTTGAGGTGAGACAATAAATACTGAAACTTGTGGGGGAAGTTTATAATTTATAATAAAGGGGAGAAAAGCAATAGGAATGTGGATTCCAGGAGCATTTTTTATAAGATGGCAGAGGTTATACCGTGCTTATATGATCTAGTAAAGATGATAGTAATAATGCCTGGTGGATGTGATTGAAAAGTATAGGAAAAAGTTTCTGAGGAGAAGTTGGATAGGCTCTAGAGCATAGATTGTTAGCCTAAGAAGCACCAAATAGCTCATGCCTCGCTCACTTCATTCAGCTCTCTGCTCAGACCTAACAGAATTGTCTTCCCCAAAACACTTCCTGGAAACCGTAGCCAAGCTCTTGATTATAGCTGTTTTCAATCTGTTTTGCTTTACTTTGTTACATATTTCATGCCTAATATTATAGTTAATATGTGTTTGTTGGTTTATTATTTGTCTTTTACTCAAAAATGTAATCACCAATAAAGGGAAGGGACTTTGTTGTCCTCAGAATTTATAACATTGCCTGGTAGATAGGACCCATTTAATAAGTCCTTGTTTTTTATTAAGTGAATGAAACAGGAAGAAAAATAGAAAAATATGTTTACAAATGCCCATACCTTATTAGATTTGGTGGAAGGAAGAATAGTTCTTTTTTGCTCATGGCTCCTATTTTCTCAGTATAATAAGAGGCAGAGTCACCAGCCTGAAAGAGAAAAGAAAGTACGAAATACTTGCCCCAGAGGATAGAAGAAGAAATGCACTATAAATTGTCATTGAATTGCCAGGAAATGTCATCAGACTATAAGATCTATGGTCAAAATTGCTAAGTGAGACCAGTTAGCACATTTGTGAGTGTCCTTTCACCGAAAATCCAGTTAGTTGCCAGCTCAAAGAAAGTGAAGAACTGGCTTAAGTCAGTGTCGGAATTTTTGCAGTATAAATATATATATACATATATATATGTATACACATATGTATTTTAGGGGAGAGAAGGCTGTATTAGTTTCTGGGGGCTAATGCAAAAATGTTGCCACAAACTTGGTGCCTTAAAACAACCAGAATTTATTCTCTCACAGTTGAGGAGGCCAGAAGTCTCAAATCAAGGTGTTAGAAGTATTGGTTTCTTCTAGAGACTCTGAGGAAGAAACTGTCCCAGCTTCCTTTCCACTTCTGGTAGTCTCCAGCAGTCCCTGTCATCCTTTGCCTTGTGGCAGCCTCAGCCCCTGTCTGTGTCTCTAAGTACCCTTCTTCTCTTCTTATCAGGGCATCCATCGGTCAATGGATTTAGGGCCTAACCTAATTTAGTATGTCCTTCTCTTAACTAATTGCATCTGCAAAGACTCTATTTCCAAACAAGGTCGTATTCTAAGGCTGAGTGGACATAAATTTTGGGGAGACACTTTTGAACTCACTACAGGGGTTGAGAGCATAGGCAAAGAGGTGATTATAGCAACAACCATAGAGTTTAGTAGGGAAAGAGACTTTGGGACATGGAGTCAGGGTGATAGTGGTCACTGAGAAATGAGAGAGTAGATGGATTAATGGATCCTATATGGTGAAAGAAATAGAGTAAGCGAGTTGGAAAAGCAGGAGATGGTGAACAGAGCATGGGAAGCTTGAAGTTTTGGAGGCAGGGCACTAATTTATAATGTCAAACTCTAGTATCTAACCCTGGAAGAGTTTGGCAGACATCTTATGAAGGAAAAGCACCTCAAAACTGAAGAGGTCAAGGAACTGTGAGAACAGCATGTTAACTAAATCACCGACCAGGGTGGTAAAGTCCCCAGCGATAGTGCCAGATGGAAAGATGGTAAATCATGTGCTACAGACCTGAGTGAATGAGAAGAAATAACCAGGTTGATTTCCTCAATGGTGGTGAATAGCAGCTGGTTCCTTATGGCATGTCAGTATGAAAAGAACTAGAGATTTTGAGGAAGGAGCAAGGAAGTTATCCACTCATCTCCAGGTGCTAGGGCAGCTGGAAGATGAGACCTTACCAGTCTCCCCCTAAGAGTAGTAACCTGTGGGCTTCATCTTACTGAGGGAATATTCAGTGTTTAGGTAGAATGAGAATTGTTCAGAGTTTAAGTCCTGAACAACATGTGCAGAGGATTCTGCTGACAACAGAGAGATGGAGAGGTTGGGAAGTGATCACAACAGAGGGAGGCTGAATCAAACCTCAGGCTGTGGACCACCACTGGGGTGAGAAGCTGGGGCAGTTTGGCCGGGGGGATTTCTCATAGTGATGGTAGTAAACAGGCAGCAGAGTCCTCCATCGTAGGCACAGACTTTAATCTAGCTGATCCCTCCCTTAATCTGAGAGGTGATATTTACTACCTTTTCAGTATTATAAATTACTCTAGACTGAATATTTATACCCTTCCCAAGTGTTATAGCAACTGCACCTTCAAGCTGTATGTGGTTCACTGTGTGTATTAATATCTGCCTCTCACTAGGCTAGGAGCTTGAGGGTCTTAAAAATTGGACTCATGAACAAACCAACTTCTTTATTGATAGCACCTTGAATGTAGTAGGAATTTCCATATGCTGCATTGGTTATGGATATTAGAAAATCTAAAAATAAAACAGTTATCAGTTCTCTTCCTCTATGCTTTCCTTTGTCTTTTTTGGAAGTAAAGTGGAGGAGCACAGTGTTGTTAGATTTTTCTACCCTTATAATAGTCTTTCAGCCTGTTTACTTGTTCAGGGCACATTGTCACCATGTGACAGGACGTGTGTACTCTAAAATGACAAAGTGTGTGGATCCTAGCCAGCAGGGTCAAGAAAATACTTCATAAACAAGGCTGTAAATAACATCTGGGCTGTCCAAACACAGGAGGACCTGGTAGCTTTTCCTTTAGCTTGTTTTTAGTTTGGTCATGGCCATCTCCCTATAGACCCAAACAAGTCAGAGAACCACTGTCTCATCCCCAAATCCCTTCAGGCTAATTTTTGCAACTGAGGATATATAGCAGGCTGTCAATGGGAAAACCAGACTGTGTAGAGTGAATCATAACGTGGAAGAAGAAAGCCAAAGGTCCAAATAATCAACATAAAGGCTTTGAATTATGAAGGGGAAATAAAGTTTATAAATATTTTTATCTAATAATACAGAAAAATATTTGATGAGAATAATTTAAATTGAATAGTTCTCATCTGAATACCTCAAGTCACAACTTTCCATGTAGACAGTAGTCAACTTAGTCATCTAATACTCAATTCACATCCCTTCTGCTACAGTTAATTTGTAGACTATTATGAGAACTTTCTTTTATTAATGGGAATTGTATCAGTTAAAAGTGATTTTTAATATCTTGAAAGAAAACTACACTAGATATGTACCACAGAAAAACTCTACTGTGGCTACAGGTGCAAACTCTCTGCTACCTTAATTATTCAATAATATAATGGTTGCATCTTTTCTGGATGGTGTAACCTGTTCAAATAGGGTGTAAGCTCTGCTCATGCAATCATTACAGGTGAAAGCAACTTTAAGAGAAAAGCAGTGGAGCCTTTAAAGATGGCTTTTCCCTCTCTGGGTTCAAAAGGTAGAACCAGAAAAAGATCTTTTGCCAATAATAGCACACTGTTAGGATTAAGAATTAAGAAGTGAGCCCTGGCTGGTGGCACAGTGGATAAGGAGCTGGCCTGTGAACCCAAAGGTCACTGGTTCCATTCCCCAGCCAGGCCACATAACCAGGTTGCAAGCCAGGTCCTTAGCTGGAGGCAGATCAAAGGCAGCCATACATTGATGTTTCTCTCCCTCTCTGCCTTTCTCCCTTCCTCTCTCTCTGGAAATGATGAATAAAATCTTAAAAAAAAAAAAAAAAAAAAGGGAAGATGATAACATGGCTATCAGTCCATTAAAAAAAAAAAAAATAGAATTAAGAAGTGAAAAGATGTGATGGCAGGACTGGCTGCAGACTTCATCTAGCTGTGTTGGATTGCCTGTGCACCTCTATGCTGAGCTGTGGGCACCAAACTGAGGGAAAGGTGCCAGAGAAGCACAGTTTTCTTTACTGGAGCTCATGGCAAAATCTAAGAGAATTTCAAAGAGAAGCAGATTAATCTACCGTAACAGTTGAGAATTTCCCCAGTACTGATTCAATTCCATTCAACAGCTACTGACCGAGTAACTGCTATGTGCCCTATGAGATAATATGGAGACAGCAGGGACCTTGGAGTCGGGAGATCTGGGTTCAGAGCCAGGTTCCACCACTTAACTACCTTTGACCCCCTGTTGATAACTTGATCTTTTCCTAAACGTATCTCCACATCTATGAACTGCATGGCAATGAGCGTTAAATGCCATAAAGTGGGAGTTGTTAGATATTCAACTCTTTCTTTCTTAACTTCTTGTGGATTTAGGTTGTGTACAATGTAAAATCAGTTTAGCTCAGTGTTCTGACTTTTAAATAGTTGACTTCTCAATGGATAGATACTGACCTAACTCCAGGGAGAATTTTGCACAAGCACCTAGGGATGATGTAAGGGACTTAGTTCAGAACTGTAAAGCTGGATCTCTGTAGTGAAGGAGGAATCTCCTTGCTCAGCAAGCTTCCCAGGTGACCTGAGGTATCCACTGAAAAGCTAGCCTCGATCTTCCTCAACCCCAGGAATGCTGATGTTCTAACAGAGACTCCTAAGACAAAAGACTGCAAGACATTTGAGGAGTTATATTATGTGACATACAGCAGGGTTGTGGATTGGAGCTAGGGAAGGGGAAAGAGGGAACCTCCCCCCCACAACCTTCTCTTCCATTATACAATACATAAGCTCTGACCACAAAGCTCACAGGATGATTGCTGTCATTTGTTTATGCTACCAGTCACTTTCTACTTTGCATTAGAAATTACATATAATTTATTCTCCCCATGGTTCCCTTTGTATCCCTCAAAAGTGCTTGGCACATAGCAATGGGAAATAAATATTCAGATGAATTGATCGGTGAATAAATGCAATGTGCTCGTTCTTCCCAACTTTCATAACTGCTGAAAAGCAAAAGGAGAGAGGGTTCAAATAGGAAATGGCAAAGTGGTGTCTCCAAAGTTTCCCTGGCCAGGAACACAGCATTTTTGACTCAAGAGGGTCTATTTCCCCAGGGATGAGAACAAGTTGTACATTTCCCTGTCTCTCTAGGAAAAGAATGAATGCTGAGATCTAGAAAACACCTTGCTCCATTTTATCAAATTTACATACCCAGTAAGGTATTGGCAAAAGTTGATTTGCCAAAAGAATGTTCAAGAATGGAAAATCAGCCCCGGCTGGTGGCACAGTGGATAAGGTGCCGGCCTGCAAACCCAAAGGTCGCTGGTTCAATTTCCCAGCCAGAGCACATAACAAGGTTGCAAGCCAGGTCTCCAGCCTGATCCATGGCAAGAGGCAGGTGAAAAGCAACCATACATTGATGTCTCTCCCCCTCTCTGCCCCTCTCTCTAAAAATAAAAAAAAAAAAAAAAAGAATGGAAAATCAGTTATTGAAGTGGGCTGTCCTCCAGTGACACTTGGTGCACTAAAACATTCAAGCCACTGTGGTCTTGGGACTCTCAGCTAGCAGCTTGATGTCCTTGTCTCTTGCAGGCAATCCTGCCCAAGGGAGAGTTCTCAATGCCTGATAATCTGGTTTTGAGTGGAAAGCTCTAAAATCAAGAGACTGTGAAAAGCCAGAAAACTAAAAGAGGAAGACTCAATGGAACTAAGAGTTTATTTATAACATCGCATTAGTGTTTAGGGAAATTTCTAGGTTTAAATTGCTTGATTGGTGCCCATGTTGCTGAATCTTGCTGAAGACAGATAATAAGGCATGTTTCCTAAATCCATGTGGGGGTGTTTCATTGGCAGGTGGGGCAGATAGAACATATATTTTGAAAAGGAAGAATGCAAAGCAGGACCTTTTGTTGCAGTGTGGAGAGGTCAATTCATTAAAGTTAAAGGCCTTAGGGGTCTACCCAGATCTACTGTTATTAATTGAAAGCTTTAATAGAAACAGATAACAGCCACTTAACCTGAGTGGCAATTGAGCTATTTGCTATTTAGATGAGTGGTTCACAAGAGTCACTGAAAATCCGAACTAAAAAAAAAAGAAGAAAATCTGAACTAAATGTAAGCGTATACCCAAACTGGTGTTGGCATCACTATACAAATATATATACACCTATGTTGGGTCCACCCTCTGGAGAGCCTGATCAAGTAGGACTGATAGAACTACAGAATATATACTTTTTAAAATCCTCACCAGGACATTTTTCATTGCTGAAAGAGAGAGAGAGAGAGAGAGAGAGAGAGAGAGAGAGAGAGAGAGAGAAACATTGATCAGTTGCCTCCCATACATTCCCCAACCAGGGATCAAACCTGCGACCTAGGTGTGTGCCCTGAATGGGACACCAATGAGCACCTTTTTGGTTTTTGGAATGATGCTCCAACCAACTGAGCCACCCAGCCAGGGCAACAACATATTTCTTTCAAGCTCTCCATATGATTCTGAGGCCCTGCTGGTTTTGGGAACTACTGGTGTTCATAATTCACATTGTCTAGGACTAGTAGTCTATGTCTGGAATAAACCAGAGGCAGTGTTGCTGTTCTCCAGTGAATTGATTTTATTTTGAGAAATATTTCAGGTAGTGAGTTAAACTGTATGGAAATATTCATGTGCTTTACATAAATACCTGCACACACACCAATGATACAAAGAAAAACTCTAGATTGGATTTGTCCAGTTGCTGGCCGAATTCTTTCCATCCACTGAACTTCCTTGGAGATCTTTGAAGTCAGCAATGGCTTTGTTCTCGGAGGAGTCATTCTGTGGTGAGGATAATGTTGCAAGTTTGGCAGTGCATTAAGACTTTCCAAATCTGGGTCATTTTAAAAGTATTTGCATGTTGTTTATCCTTTTTAAGTATTTTGACTTTGTTCTTTCTAATAACCAGAAGACAATCTATTGATATTAGTCACCTGGAATGCATAATGAAGATTGTAAATTTACCAGTGATGGCACCAATGGGCAGCTACTGATACCCGATTTTCTTATGAATCCACCCTGTTCTCTTTCAGAAGCATGGATTTAGTAACCAAGTAGAGCCCTTCTCATAGTGCCTTGAACAGGACCATCCCTCGGTAAATCTGAGCTGTGATTTTTATTATTCTTTTTTCATTAACCTGTATCCAGCTCTGCTCCTCCTGACTGACAGGTTACCATCGATGTTCTCAGTGAATATTTTACACATGCTCTGTTCCTATCTTCCAGAAGGTATGGTCTCCAACCTGCTGTTTTATCCTACAAGTGTTTGTCCCTGACACTCACAGAGTGAGAGAGAGATCTTTGAGTAAGATCTCTATTGGTAGTTGAAACATGTGGCTTAGTTTTTGTTCGCTTAGATTCCTCATCTGCAGGAAACCACAGACCCTAATGTTGATTACCTATATTGCTGTAGAATTTCATGACGCAGGGATTTCACTTTTTAAAAATATATTCTTTTTTTTTTTTCTTTTTATAATATGGAACGCTTCACGAATTTGCGTGTCATCCTTGCTCAGGGGCCATGCTAATCTTCTCTGTATCATTCCGATTTTAGTATATGTGCGGCCGAAGCGAGCACTAAATATATTCTTTTTCAAAGATTTTATTTATTATTATTTTTTTAGAGAGAGAGGAAGGAAGAGAAGCAGAGAGGGAGAGAGACATCAATGTATGGTTGCCTTTCACCTGCCTCCAGGGACCTGGCTGGAGACCTAGTTTGCAACCTGATTATGTGCTCTGGCTGGGATTCGAACCAGTGACCTTTGGGTTCACAGGTTGGTGCCTTACCCACTGTGCCACCAGCCAGGGAGGAATTTCACTTTTTAATGGTCCCTTTTCTCTTTGTATAGGTCCATCCACAGGGCAATGCTCATGGCTATATCGGAATGTACACAGACTCGTAATTCTCGACCAACAGCTCCTAGCCATTTCTACTCTCCAGCTCCATTCCATGGTGCTATCTCAGCCTGACCCTCCAACCCCAAAGAATATTGAATCACTAGATCATACCCAGTTCAGGTCTCAGTTCGTGTCTTCCATGTTTTTTTACTATGTAATGGATTAAGTGTTGATATTTGTAGCAGCTTTATTGATAACCCTGATGATAAGATAGCTTTGGTGTGTCCCAAGTCATTTATGTTCCTTTAGGGAATGCTTCCACTGGATTCCCTCATCGCAGCACATTATCAATCAGGCTCTGCCTATCACAGGGACATTCACAAAACCAGAGCATGTGTGTATCTCAATCTCTGGAAGAAACAGGCAAATTTTTTAAAAAAGGGATAGTTTTCATCTGTTTTGGTTTTACTATCCTTTTACTTCCCAATATACACACACACGCACACACATACACAGCTTCTGTTTTTCCAAAGAGCTTTTGAAATTTTGCTTGGCTTATACCCCCGAGGCCACTGAACAGGAAATGAGAATTGGATAGGAAAGAAGCTGAAAACATCTTCTGTAATTTTTTGGTTGTTGTGTGGAGTATGATAATTTTCCATCCAAAATTTTCTAAAAATAGATATACCAGGAAATACAGCTTTATATAGAAGAAGTGCCATTCTTTAATATTTGTATATGGTTATTATTATCACTACCAATTAAAATCAACGTATTAATAGCTCCCTTGACTAATGGCTTTCATGTGACCACCTGAAAAGCTTAGAAAATATTGAGATAAATTTCCCCCCATTGTAATTCCAGGGATGATGTTCAAAAGAAGGTCCTACCCCATTGAAGGAACATATTCCATAGGCTTACAGTGCTTGGTGGAAAAATCTTTTTAACTCTTAAATCTTATAAATGAATAGTTCCAAATGAATTAACCTGAACCCATAAAATAACTCTTCTAGTTCTATTAAGACTTTAAGATTTCCTAATTCCTCCTGTCTTCTTTACCATTTATGCATCTGTCTTCTCCCCTGTCTACATCAAAATGAAACAAACATGAAATAAAAACAATATAGTGAGTTTTTCATCAAAATCTGTCCCTCAGTTTGGGATTATTTACTACTCACTATTTTGGTGTTTCAAGTGCTCTTCCCTTTTTGAAGTTATGGACAGGATAGATGGAAGACTCTTGTTTATTGTTCTCAACAAAGTTAAAGTTGGCATTTCCATGTTAGTCTCCAGATGCAATTTTGAAATTTTACTTTTTAAGGAAATTCAAAATTTTTGATAGCAGCACTCTGACTTCAGAATTCCATGACAGAACCCTCTGCTAAATGTCCTGATAGTGGTTGCAATAAGCCAGACCACACAAGGATGCCTGCTGGCGACTTCGCTGCTACAACTTAAGAAATAGATTAGGTGACTGTTGCTGGTGTCCCAGAGGTCATAATTCTTCTTCAGATATTTCAAAAGGGTAAGGTAATTAAGTTAATAATCCCTGTTGTTATAAATACTCGATGTGGCATTGTTCCTTTATTGCCTCCTAACATCCATGATATCGATTTACACAGGAATAACTCAGGGGAAGTTCTGGTATTGAAGACTCTAGAAAGGAGCTAGGATCAAAGACTACTAGATTAAAGGGTTGATTTAGGATAAATGTTAAAAGGCATAATGTGAACAACACACTTATTACAAACAAGAAATCCCAGTCTTACCTACCGTTCTATCTAGTGACAGGGATTTCACTTCCTGTAAAAACAAAACAAAAATGGAAACATAATTGAGTGAAGTAAATTGTTACTTGGGCAATTAACATAAAAGCACTTGTATTTAGATACCTTTAATTTACATTTAAAATAAAGTTTAATAGTTAATGTAGGTAGGGCCACACAGGAAGAAAAATTTGACTTCTAAATATGTGCATATTTGAATAGTATGCACAATAAATGTGCATGTATATTTTACAGTCCTAAAAAGTTCACTTATCTGTTGTATTTTGAAATCATAATATTTAGAGTCTATATCTGGCCTCTTTTGAGAAACTCAGAGTACAATTTAAAATGCTAGATAGCCCACTTCAGAAACCACAGACATCCAAATTAGCATAGACTCCTGGGCTCAAAGACGGAGATAAATTGGTATGTGGTCAAAGAAGAATTTTAATAAAACACGAAAACACAACCTATACCAACTGTGCAGTTAATTCTGCAGACTTCTGCTTCTCTGTGTCATCTCATGTGTGACAACTACTATGGCAAAGGGCTGGTTAAAAAAATAAAATAAAAAATAAAAACTTTTGAAAAACCCAAAAACTTATGCAAAATGGCAGAGTTTCAAATCTTAGGTATCAAGTTGACCCAGAAGGATCATTTCATAGAGCATTCACTTTAGCAAAATTTCAAGTTTTCTACTTACATCCTCCTGGCAATCTGCCCAGTTACTGCCACTTGCCTGCAACCTGGGGTGGCATTTGTGTTCAGCTCTAGTGCTCAGGAAGGCTCTGTGATCATACCTCTGTGAGTGTCCACCTTGCCCTGCAAGTAGATATGCTCTGCTCTCTTCCACATCCAATATTTATTTTTGGTTAATTAACACATAAGGTTTTGTCCATACAGGAGCCACAGACTACAGCCCACAGGCCAAATCCAGCCTACCAACTGACTTTGTAAGTAAGGTTTGCATAAGATTTAGTTTTATTGGATCACATCTATACCCCTTTGTTTATAGACTATCTGTGGATACTATAGCAGTTGAATAGTTGCTACAGATATTGTATGCACCACAGAGCTTAAAATATTTACTATCTGGCCCTTTATAGAAAACATTTGCTGACTCTTCTCTAAAGGGAATAAAACACATGTTGTAGGAAGGGATTTTTTTACAACATGGCTTGGATGCTAATTCTTTTTTTGTTTTTTTATCCTCACATTTTTTTCATTGCTTTTTAGAGAGAGAGGAAGCGGGTGGAGAGAGAGAAAAAAAATTTCAATGTGAAAGGGAAACATTGACTGTTTGCCTCCCATACATGCTCCAGCCGAGGATCTAACTTGCAACTTAGGTATGTGCCTTGACTGGGAATTGAACTCGCAACCTTTTTGGTATAAAGGTGATGCTTTAATCAGCCGAACCATACTGGTCAGGGGTAGATCCAAATTCTTTATCATAGAAACATTATCATAGAAACACAGAAGTTTAAAATTTAGAGTAATTGCTTTTCAACTCACTGAGAAAAAAAAATCTATGCAAAAGCAGATACCTGCCCATGCTTTTTATTACTTTACTTGTTATTACTTGGTCTTCATGTAATTCACAATATATGCTGGGAGAAGGGGAAATATTTGGGGCAAATGTTATCAGTGCTGGAACTGGCAGGCCTTTGGCAAAATTTGAAGAAGATAAACCTACCTTTGGTGCCTTTATACCATTCCCTTCCTCCTGCCCTGCCTTCTGCCTCTCTTCTTTTTCATTGGCATCTCCTAGGTCACACCCAGATCTCTCCTTGACTTGGGTTAGCTCTCCCTAAGAATCCCCACTAGACTCTTAGCTGATAGTGACTTTGGTGTTACTCTTGCAAATGGTATTTATACTTTTAAGATGAATTTCTGAAGTTCAGAAACTATAGCAAAAAAAAACAGAGCTTGCCAATCAGGGGGCTGTTTATGGGTTATTGCCATGCCCAGATTTTGTTCTACTGTGGGCCGCCCCAAGGCCAGTTGCTTTCCAATGGCTAGCAGCCACAAGATGAGAGCGATTGGGAAGCACTCAGCTCTGAGAGTAAAGCTTACATGTTTCACTTCCCAAGAAGGGTGAACAATTCCTGGGAAATAAGGGTAAATGATTTTTTAAAAAATATTTTTCAAAGCCCTGGCTGGTGGCACAGTGGATAAGGCATCAGCCTGCGAACCCAAAGGTCGCTGGTTCAATTCCCAGCCAGGGCACATAACCAGGTTGCAAACCAGGTCTCCAGCCAGGTCCATAGCTGGAGGCAGGTGAAAGGCAACCATACATAGATGTCTCTCTCCCTCTCTGCCTCTCTCTCCCTTTCCCTCTCTCTAAAAACAATAAAATATTTAAAATATATATTTTTCAAGAAAATGAGAAGACTCTGCTTATAAATAAATCAATAATCAATAGAAAAAATTAGATGAAAGAGTCCAATTTTAGGTCATTTATGAATCTCAATAATAATATCAGGTTCTACTAATTGACTAATGGGGGTTGCACACTGGTTATAAGGATGTAAAGCACACCTCTGTCCTCTTCTTGCTGTGTCCATATCACTTCTCCTAATGCCTGGCCCATAGAAGGAGCTCAATATCCTATAGTTGTGCTTTACTTCCCTCAACACAGTCCATGGAATGGCAGTGTTGTCATCACCTGAGAACTTGTTAGCCATTCAGAATCTCAGGTCACGCCAATCTTCTGATCCAGAAGCTGCTCCTTAACAAAATCTTTAAAATTCCCACATGCTACAGTTTAAGAAGCACTAATTAAGCAATCAAGTGAAACTAGAAATCTGGCTGTGCCATCTAAATTTGGAAGATATTATTAAAAGTAAATATTTTAGGAAAGATGAAAAAAAAAACTGATGAAGTTAATCTGAAAGTCCTGAGAGACAAGTGCCACTCCATAAACTTGGTCAGTGCTGGGACAGGCTTTGGAAACCATGTGGCACAGTCTGGCCTGCAGAAAAGCATTACGCAGAACTCCTGACTTGGTCCTGAATATGTACCATGTCCTTGAAGATGCCATGGAAGGATGGATCCCTGATGTGTTAAGCTTGGTCTAAGCTCTATTTTTCTTGGCAGGGTATTTCATCATCTTCACACTCATGCAGAGGTCTCTAGGCTCAGAGCAGGAAAGCTTAGCAGGACACAGAGATTTAATGGACCATGCAATCTCCAAACTAGAACCCATTCCTGGAATAAAAACACACCCCTTGAAGTGCATTGTTCTGGCACCAGAAAGGATGATTCCCTCCATGCTTTAGTAAATTTGGTGATGCTTTCTGTCAGGCCACTCTGACTTCTCTAAAAGAAAGGATTTTAAAAACCACTGTGCAGCCAAAATGGAAATGTGCATTGCCTAACCTTTTGGAGGGAAAAAATAATCACATTTGCAACTCTATAGAATAGGAAGTATATCTGACATGTTTGGGTTTGATCCTTTGCCATCTTTAAAAATAAATGCTTGTGGAGCCAGGCCCCAGAGTAAACGCCCTGGTGGAAGAACTGTATTCTCTGTCCCTTCCGCGCAGCCAAGTGCTTTAAACTTGTCTGGATATCATTCGGAATATGAAAGACCAGTTATTCAGACTCCACGAGAGGATCATGGGCATCCTTCTTTTAGATTTCCCACATGAAAGCGCAAGCAGAATCCAACAAGGAGAAAGTCTCCTGGACATTTCCCAAGTCACAGGCATCCTTGTGGACAGCTGACTAGGACTGCAGCCTACTTTCAGCCTCTGCTAAAGCTGCTGCCTGCATGTAAAGATAGTAAGAACAAAGCAGAGGCAGCACAGGTCAGGACGCTAAGCTGGAGAGAAGAAGAAATGAGGAGAGAGAAAGCCTCCAGAATCCAGATTCTAAGAGCATAAGTCAGGGCAAAGTCCAGAAGTTCTTCATTAGCCACCTTGGCAAGGGGCTAGGGGCACTCCCCAGCCTGTTCTTAGCCTTCCTCCCCAGCACCGCTAGGTCAGAAGACCTTGGCCACGTTCTTTCCCAGTGCAAGTCATGGCTCCTGCCATTTCCTCTCTGGTGTTTCTCCCCAACCCAGGGAACTGAAGGTCACCTTTCAAGACCCAGATCCCACCATATTTTCTTACAGATGTCTTTCCATTCCCACCACAGCCAGAATGGAAGGTCATAACTTTCATTAGCTTCCTACAGCACTTACTAAATAATTCCTTTTTAGAATTTGCCGCATCGTTCAAAATTTCTTATTTATGGCCCAGGCACACAAATGTGGTGCTCCAAAAGAGACACTGTGTCTCATTCTTGACCATAAAGCATGGCACATAATAGGCAAATCAATATTTGCCAGCTTTGAACAGCAGTGTCCTCTTATATAGGAATTCCCTTTAAATGATCCCTCAATCCTCATTAACATTTCTTTCTTGTAAAATGAGGGTGATGTAGCTGCTATAGAATTATTTGAGAAATTCATTTCGATAAATGTGAAATGCATTAACAGCCCGAAGTCCATCTCAAGCCTTTGCTCTCCTATAAGTGTTTTGCTGACAACTCTGACTCCTGGGGCTGTCTCCTTCATCCACAAGGCAGTAGATATGATACAGAGACACTGAGGAATGCTGTCTTTTATTGCCCTTTTAATTGTTTCATATCAGTCAATCTTATCTCTCTGGGTATATTGTCGTTCAATTCAAACAAATTATATTCAGGAACTAGTTATTGAGTGACCAGTGTATGTGAGGGTCTGGACTACTTGAGTGCTGGCACCAGTTCTTGCTTTAACTTTGTTTTCATTTATTCAACAAGCATTTACTTACACATATGATCACTGTTCTAAGAGAAACTGTGTTTCCTTTTAGGTCTCTATGTTTCCAAGAAAATTGCCAGTGTTCCGTATGGTCCAGGTCAAATTGACCAGATTAGGGTAAATGATCCTGGATGGAGCAACTTGGTGGCCCCACGTTCAATGTAGAGTCACATGGAGTAAATTCACATGCAGATTAGGTAATCCTTGGCATGAGAAGTTCCCCTCCAAAAGGTGAAACACGGTATAAAAAAACTCTAATCAGCAGTCCAAGTCAGAGTTATGGGTGCAGGGGTTACAGGACTCCTGCCAGGTGGTAGAGGCCTGAAAAACACATTTCTGCCCTGAGACAAGGGAATACTTTGGCCCCAACCCTAGAGAACACCCCAAAAATGCAGGAAAGTAACTTAGCCAAAAAAAAAAAAAAAAAAAAAGACTCTTATTTATTTTTTACTAAGATAAAAGGAATCTTATTTCTATTTTTATTCTGACCTTAAATGGTCACTTTGTATCTAGTGACCATTCAAAAACTTTTTATATTGAAATACTTTCAAAAGATTTAAGGAAGACACTAAAAACATCATAGATCACAGCAAAGCTTATATGAAGCTTGTAGAAATAACATAGTTAGCAATATCTCTTTTTCAAAAAGTCGATGAAGAACGTATTAATAGTAAATAAATAAAATAAGTGAAAAACTTGGACCCTCATAGCCTCTATGATCTCTGATGAAAATTCTTACAGTAAGACAACTCATACCTAGACCCCGGAACCCACATCACCCAGGCTGTAACACAGAGATAGAAGCCCAGGAGTTAGGACTGAATCACTGGGTTTCAGATCTGGGGAAGAGAACCCAATTCTAAGTTCCCTCAGGTGGTGGCCCTAAGGCTGCTGGCCTTCCTCCTTCCATCTGCCTCAGCTCAGGATGGGAATGAACCTTCTGGTAGGGGATTTAGGGAACCCAGTGTCAGCTGAGTCAAGGGAGAAACAGGAAACCAGATGGGACCACTATCCGAGAAGATCAGAAAGACTCGGGACTGGGAGTTTAGCCTCCAGGTACTATAAATAGCCCTGTGTGTCACTGTGCTTTATTGCAACTCATTGAAATGGCCTTCTTGCTTGTCTGTCTCCCCCACTAGACACTAAACTGTTGTGCCCAGGATGACAGAGCCTGAGCCTTGGCTTGTTCATCATCTTATTCCTAGTGCAAACCACAGTGACTGACGGAGTGGCACTCAGGGTATAGTGCCCAGTAAATGAAAAAGTGAATTCATATCGGGCATAGGGTCCGATCAAGTCAGCCGAGAAAAAAACATCAATGCTGAAGGTGGAGATGTACTGTGGGCCTGCCAAGCTGGTGGTCAAGTCGAGAGGACCACTAGAAGGCCAGTTGACGCAGTACTGAATAGCGATTGCCTGTCTGGGCTTGGAGTCAACTTTGGGTTTGAATTTTAGCTCCTGTTAGTTTTACCTTGTGAGCTTGAGCAAGTTGTTAACTTGCTCTGAACCTCAGTTTCTACTCCATGAAATAGCAGTTAATTCTACCAATTTCATGTGAGGATTTAATAAGGCAGGATATTTAAAAGATCAGCTCAGTGCTAGATTCTGTACTCAACAAGGAGCTGCTATTAAGGCAGACAGGAAGCAGCATATTCTATAATTCCAATTACAGAATTGGGGAGATCAGAGACCAGAGATTAAGAATCAAGTCTCCGAGAGTGAAAAATATGAGGAACTCAAATGGAGACTAAACACACCAGCCAGTGACTGAGGTGTCAGGGCCAGGCAAGGGATTTTGTACTATATCAGGGATGGGAGAATAAGGGAAAGGAGTTTGAACCTGTGCCATAGAGCAGGGCCGTTCAGGGAGTGGGCAGGTGTGACTTCCTCAGGGACCATAACAAGTCCACGTGGCAAGAGCAGGCATGAAAAGGAGTGTGGAGTCAGGTGGTTCATGACAGCCAGGCACAGAGAAGGTGGTCCATGAATAATCACTGATAATGTGCTTTCATTGTAAGCACAATTGTTCCAGAATGGGGAGTGGATAAGCCCTCATTTTAACTATGCAACTCTTTCAAAGGAGGGAAAGTTGAGCATCTTACTCGTAAAAATTCTGGAGAAAATGCTGTTTTCTCAGCTACCCCCATTGTTTCATTTGTGGGATCACTGATGTGTTTTATGGAATGTTTGGCCATTTGTCATCAATCTATATCCAACACTATAGGCAGTGCCACTTTTGCCAGCCTGAAAACAATATTTCTTAGCAAACGGGAGTGAGTCAACCTGATGCCTGGCAGAATGAAGCTGGCACTGTCACCACTCCAGAGACCTTCCCTCCCCAGTCACCCCCTCTTACTACAGTTGTGTTATGATTTTGCTCACAAAGACGGTGGCAATTGTGAAATTCTCCAGCTTCTTCCAACCCTTGCTCCAGCATGGAGCCTTTGGGGTTGGGTTTGGGCTGGGTTTTGTTTTTTGTTTTTTGGTTTTTTTTGTGTTTTTTTTTTTTTTTTTCTGAGTAATGAATCTGTTTCTGAGCATAAGAGCAACAGACATCACACAGAATGCAAAGTTTTCTTATAAAAATGTCAGTTGTAATAAAAGGAATCTGGAGCCAGCCTGGCAGCCTGGGAGCTGTTACAAGATGAAGTCAGAGCCTCAGCTTATGTCTACATGACACCAAACATCTAGTTAAAAAGTGAAAAACTCAAGCAGCCATCCAGATGTTTTGTCTGCTTGATGCCAAACATCCTGATGATTTCAATTATCCAGATGTTTGGCATCAGGCAGGCCAACATCCAAAATCTGGATACATTGAGGTGTTTTGCGTCTTGTAGACACAGCCTTGGCCCACTGGGCAGTGAAGCCCAAGAACTTGGTCATCATCCATCCTGGCTGTTAACAGGAACTGTGAATCTCATGAGACCTTCATAAGACTAAGGCTATTCTGTTTAAAAAGTGAAAAGAGCTTGGGGTCAAACACTTGGGTCAATGGGGCTTTGTCAGGGGAACCATACAAAGAAAAGTACATGGCCCACTGCAGTTCAAATGACTTTGCAGTCCCTCACTCAGCCAGCAGGCCTCCTTTCCATGTCTGTTCCTCAAATCCTGGGAAAGAGGCAGCAGAGAGCTCAGCTCTGAAGCAAGTCAAAGTTTGAATCGAATCTGGTATTGATAGCAGGCATTGCTTAACTAAACTGGACCCTTCACTTTCCAAAAGTGAACCTGCACTTCTAGACTGACTTCAGGACTTCTTCCATGTTCTTATGACCAGCCTGGTCATGCTGAAGGGATTTGACTTTCAGGTCAACCTATTTCTGGATATGGCCCCTGAGAAGGAATGTACACTCAACTGGCCACCAGGGAGTCCGAGTAAACTTGGCTTTGCCAGATCATTCACTTTTCTAGACAGGCACTGGTTTCTTCATCCTGCTCCTCTTGATTCTGCCTTATGTTCTGTGCCTGACTCTCCTCTCCCTCATCTCCCAATAGTCCTGAGAAATGAGAAATGCAGCAGGAAAGGAGACAGAGACAGAGAAAGAGAGAATCCAAAGGTCTGGAGGACAGCATGTGCAGAGGAGTTTAAAAAACAACAACATAAAAGGAACAATAAGAGCAACCTAATAAAAGGATGAAACATGGTCATGGGACTGAGAAGAGAATTGGAACATCTGCACTTTTTCTTATTTATAACCATGTCAGGAAAACAGGAAAAACAGTGCATAAAACCTCAAGTGGAATTTTCTCTGTTACAATTTTGCTGGTCTATTCCGTGAGGAAGAAAGTGACCATTTTGATTGTCTTCTATAGGCTTGAAATATACAATTCATCATTGTCTCATGCATCCTATGATTGTGAGTTAGTCATGATTAGTCATTGTGATGTGGGGGAATTCCTCCCCTACCCACATCTGGACTTTTGCCATTACAGTAAAAGGGTAGAAGCAGAGCCTGTGTGACCCTTTGTCATCTCAGGATCCACTGCATCCTTTTCTCTCCTGAGATGGCTTCTTTGCTATTATTCTGTTGTTCGTGTTGTTATTTGTTACTGGTTGATTGAATCGGTTTTTAAATTTTATTGTGACAATGGTAATGGCAATGATTGCACTCAATCCAAATCAGGTCATCAATATCATCATGCTGAAATCAATTGGGAGATTAGCAATAGCTAATATGCACATAATCTGGGTGCCTTGGAGGAGAAAGACATCTGTTTTCCTTGGCAGCAGTCTTTTTCCAGGCCCTTACTTGATACCATGTGCGTGCCTAACTTCTGTTCACAACAATAGCTTTTATCCTTAAGGTTTGGTAGTATAATTAATTGATGCCTTTATCTTTTCATGAGAGATGCCAGCTCACATCAAAAAAACAAAAAGGGAAAAAAGAGGGGGAAAAAATCAAAACACACTACAAAGGCTTGGCTTTATATCTGGTGAAATGAGAGAACCTCAAAGCCAGACTCAGTATTAGAGAAAAATAAAGATTGCTTTTATCCATGCTGTTGAAAATTTTGCCTGTATCCTCTCATTTTTCCTGCCGTCACTGAGAAGTCAATGGGTATTCAGGTCTGAATGTTAAAATCTGACTTTGGCCTTCAAGAAGTACAAGTGTCAATCAAAACAGAACAGAGGAGGGTCAAGGATGAGTATGTGTCCGGATGAGAACTGGGATGCTAGACAACTTAGTGGAAACCATTTCACATTGTGCAGGGAGGTCAGCTGCCTTCTCCAGAAATAATTGAATTGTGCATTTTCATAAACTCTGGATTAAATAATCCAGACATTTTGTTTTAGTGCTTCCCAGACTAGGATAATTGCATATTGAGGAAAAGAATACTATCATGTTCTACTCCCCAGAGGAAAATCAAATTCTTTAGTAGGTAAATAATTGTGCTGTGTTCCAAGGAGTGCCTTGATTTCTCATACAAGAGTAATTAATGCATTAAGGTTTTGATTATTTATTCCTCTCCTCATAAAGTGTTTATTGAACAGGAGAGCCGCATGCTGTTGAAAGGAAACACTCCAGACTAAAATGGGATGATCAGGTTCTGTTTCAGTGCAGATGGGAAAATAAGATAAGCTTGTGAAGTACTTAAATGAAAGTAAAAAACAATACACAATTAAGTATCTAAATGGGCATTTGGTAAGATGAAATCTATCTAAAGAAAAATAAAGCATTACACCTCCAGGATGTAAGATTAAGAAACACCTTTTAAAATGTGTCCTTAATTATTTTCATCATGATTTATTATAATTATTCATACTTAAGTCTCCAAACCCAAGTCCATATATTTTTCTTACGTGAACACAAACACTGGCATCCAGACTCAATTTTTAGACAGCCACTTCACTGATAGCTTCAATTATCTATTTTCTTAATAACACAATTATTTACAGGTATATTTTAATATTTTTCTTATTATTATAAGTATCAAAATAAACCAATAATAAGTACTGATGTATGCATCCAGCTTTATCAGAGGTTAGTATATTGCCCTCTTTCTTTTAAATCTTTTGTAAGGAAAAAAAGATATTCCATGTTGAGTTGAAGTCCCTTACATTCCTGTCCCCTAATACCACTCCCCTCCCTCCATCCCTTCTTAAGTTACCCACTATTCTGAAGTTGGTGTTTGCCATGCATATCCTTACTTTTACATTATATGTTCATACCCATAACTATATACTACATGTTTTAAACTTTATTTAAAAGGTATCACACTTTACTATGATTATACAATTTGTTTTTCGCTGAACATTGTTTTTCAGATTTAGCCATGTTGATATTTGTATATGTAGCTCAATTATTTTAATGGTTGTATAAGGACATACCACTATTTATCCCTTCTGTTCATAGACACTTGCGTTGCTTCAAATTTTGTTTTGTTATAAAAGAAGTTCCCATGAATATTTGTGTATATACGCTAAGGTTTTTCTAAGGGCAGAATTGCCAGGTCACATAATATGTGCATCTTTTTTACTTTCCTAGCCATTTTCTAATCATTCTTCAAAAAGACAGTACTGATGTATCTACCCACCAGGAGTGTTTGAGAATTTCTGTTTATCCACATCATTGACAATGTCTGCCATTGCAGGTACACGTTTGATAAAGGAATTATTACTGTTTCTAAACTTAAAATGCCTAAAATATGATTACTAAGAATAAATACACAATTGCAGCATTATTGAAAATAACATGTTGTACGTTACCACCAGTGCCAAAAAGAATCTCCAGTGCCACATGGGGAAAAGGTGCCCAAAAGCCAAAGACTCTATCTCTTCCTGACATTTTACAGAGTATTCATTCAAGTCATGATCAAGTTTTAGAACCAGAAAAGATTTTAGAAGTCATTCTATCTAGCAGTATCCTTTAAACATAAATAATTATACAGGAACATCACACACTATGATAATAAAAATAATAATAGTATTATAATTTATTTAGAACGTACTATGTGCTAAATACCATTCCAGTTGCTTTGCCAATATTTTTGATTGTCATGACAATAGCCAGCTAGCATCACAAAGAGTTTATTCTACAATACAGCTTTACATAGCTACTGAGAACAAGACCCTGTGCTATTTAATCTGAGTGGAACAAAATTGTACCAGACACAGTTCCTACTTTCAAAGGCACGCAATCTGGAAGGGACGGTGACACCACAGTGTTAAACCAACACGGGAGGAAGGCGGATGATGGTTCAGCCAAGACAGGAAACTAAGAAAGATCTTCATCCATCAAGATCATTTAGGAAACACCCTCAAGAAACTGGTAAGGGTGGCCCCAGCAGAACTTTTCCCCCACAGTTTTCTTTCCCTGGAACATGTTACCCAGTTTTATGTGCACCAGACTCCTCATCATCATGCAAGTCTCAGCCGAGAGGCTTCCCCTGAGCATCCTATCTAAACCAGCCCCTGCCTCCCCCTCCTTCACTCAGCAGCCCATTTTGTTTCTTTATAGTCTTTCTCATTCTCCAAAATTATCTTGCTTCTTTATTTAATCACTTGCCCCAGTGAAAGAGTGTGTACCATGAGAACAGGAAATTGTCGTTTATATTACGTATTGTGTGGCCAGCCTCAGGCTCATAGACTAGCTTCAATAAATAGGTATTGTCTGTTGAATCAATGAACCACAACATTTCTCCTTCCAAAGAGGCAGGCAAGTTATCAGTCTTTGGGGGAAGTTAGAGTTTCACAGGAGCAGAATTATATTGAGGGATCACTGGGTAAGATGTATGAAATAGGAGGTTACCAAGATGGACTCATAATGTGAGTTAGGGCAAAGGCAGAGAGACTGAGCATGAGCAATCTAGTTGGAAATTTACTCCTAAATATGGCTTTAGAAATGAGGTTCATTGCACATGGAGGGGTAGGAACAGATATGGCAAAGACAACCTACAGTTCCAAATGACTAATTGTTTATGTTCAGAGAAGTTGAGGCAGGGGACATAGGAAAGAATGAGATAAACTTATCCTGATATTCCAAGTCTGGGTGACCGAGGGACACCATTACAGAAACAGAGAAGTCAAAATGAAGAGTTACTTTATGGTGGGGCTGGAAAGTTCAGTGTAGATACTTGGGGTAGGAGATGATTGAAATGAGAGTGGAGCTCTGAGAAGCTTATAATAAAAATTTATATATGCATCTAAGGTACTTTAATCATTTTTAGGAAGAGTTATATTGGGAATAAAACTAAACAGAATTGGGAATACTGGCTGTGTAGCAAGAACACAGCAGGACCCAACCTATCTGGTCTCATTATTCAGCAGCAGAATGATACCAGGATTCATCTCAAGAACTTAATATGCTGGGCTTCTTCTGGCCAGGTAGCTAAGTTGGTTAGAGCATCACCCTGATACCCCAGGGTTTCAGGTTCAATACCCAGTTAGGGCACATACAAGAATCAACTAATGAATGCATCAATAAGTGGAACAACAAATCAATGTCTGTCTGTCTCTCGCTCTCTCACTCTCTCTCTCACTGCCTCTCTCTCTAAAATCTATAAAAATAATCAATCGATAACGAACATGCTGGACTTCTTTGACAAATCTCTTCCTACTAGGCCCTTAATACCTAGCTTCCTCTACACTAGGCAATTTACTTTTCTTAGGAGGAAATCTTGCTAAGGAGTTTAGAGTATGGCAATGGAGACTGTCCAGGTTCAAATTCTGGAATGCCACTCACTAGCCATGTGACTTTAGTCAGGTTACTTTAACCTCTGTGTTTCTTTATCTGTAAGATAGGGATAATACTAGTACCTACACCTATAAGATTGTTGTGAAAATGAAATGAATTAATGCATGTAATGTGTGTTTCTTAGAACCTGGTATATAATTAAGTATTGTATGCTCAATAAGGGTCCCTGACGTTTTGGATTGAGGACTGAAACATAGTCCCATTTCTATTTACAAAATAGAAGAAAGTTCCCAACCATGTTCATTTCACCAAAAGAAGCCATTTCCTTAGAATGAGCTTCAAAAGCTTGCCACAAGGACATGTTGCCACTATTCTAAGTCCTCTGCCTCGCCACAGTTTAGCAACTCAGGTGCACTAAATTCTCACAATTGAAAATCCCTGGGAGAATTTCAGTGCTATTGTTTTGGAGACTTCCTTTCACCCTGTTTTGAATATGTCCCAGTTCCAATTTTAGACAATAAATCATAAGTCTTTAAAAATGGAGTTTCATTCAATATTAAGAAAAGGGAAAACGAACCCCTGAGCTAGATGTCAGGTATCACTCCCTGACTTGGGCAAAGGCTGAACTCTTGGGCTGGGTAAATTCAACCTTGGGGTGTGTTTTGTTTTGCTTGTTTGTTTATTTAGTTTATTTTAACAAGAAAGTTCCTTGAAAATGATGGCTGTTGGGCCATCACAAACAATGAAGCCATGGAGTTAATTTAAATTGTAATTCTTCATTACCTTTAAAAGCCCAAACACTCAGAATAGTGAGTTTACAAGGATAATCTACCAGCAAACATCAGTAAGCCAGACATACTGGCAGTCCCTAGTCAATCTGTAACTGAAAACTAAAAGTATAGCAGGAAACCCTAATAATGAAACTTGTAGGATTATTTAGCTGATGAAGCAGAAAACAGAAAGTAGGTGATAACTGCTCAGAAGTGCAAGCTTGACAGTTGTCATATCTTTGAGGATTTTCTTAAGGTGTGGGCAGACTTTCCTCTATTTTTGAATTCACTTTAGCCATCCAAAACAACTCTTGGCTCTGGGTTATTTTCCATCCTCTTCTAAGATAACACCCGGTAGCTATAATCAACAGAACTATTCCAACAAGCCTTTTGTGCTCAATGGTTATTCCCAAAGTAATAGAGTTCAGGTTATCATATCTTAGTGTCGTGTGGTATAAATCACATTCCGAAGAGAGATAACAAGACTGCCAGGATGGGGGAGGGGCACGGTGGGTGTGGACTTCGTCCCAGCCAAGGTCCCTTTCTCTCCAGGGAGGCTAAATGTGTCGAACTTGTAGGTGGGAAGAGATAGCAGAGCTGGGGCCTGGAGGATGAAGGAAATAAAGAAAGCAGTTCTGCCTTTGACTCAAAAATGCTGAGGCCCATCTGGGTCCCCCAATCGGAAATGAGATGATTTCATCATGTTGTGCCAGTGTGTGATGCAAGTGGCCTTTGGTGATCACTCCCCTCTGTGTGTACCAGCTCTCTCTCCTCTGAAATAGTGGCCTTTACACGTCTGCCAAGTACGGAATGGGGAGATATGTCAGCAATGCCAAATCTTTATGGTGGCCAACACTGTTTTCCAGTTTTCTGCAGTAGGTCTTGGATCACCACTGCCTGCCACCCATGGTCACAGTCCCCACCCCACCCTACACTCACAGGCTCTGGCTGCATTTGGCTCTGGTGTAGTGTAAAGTCATAAAATACAGACTGGACCAGACCGATAAGTCACATTTTCTAGGTCTGCTCATTTACTCTCACTCACTCTGTGTTGCCCTCACATCACTCATGCTGACTGATGCCTATATGCCTGGAGACTCTGCTGGCCTCCAACTGACTAAAACTACTTTCAGGTAGCAAGTCCCTCTAAGCCTCCTTTGGGAATTTAGAAGGTAGCAGATGTGTCTACAGCACCTCCCTAAAAACCAGTGAGGACCCACTAATCATTCGGTGAAGCCTCCCAAGTCCTAGTGGAGACATGACAGGGACCAAGCACAAAATAACTCTTTTAAAAGAACATGAATTCATTTATGTACAACTAGAATCTGTTCTTAACCTGTTTGCCCACCATGTACATATCTGAAGTCATGTCAGCGTGGCAATTATTAAAAGAAAATGTTGGCTTCTAGGATTGGAAACCACCATATTTTTTTTTACATCTAACTGAACATATAGCTGTGTAGCTATTAAATTAAGAATATGATATGTAAGAAGACAGACATCAGGGCCTAGAAAATGTGCCCCTTTGCAGTCTCTGAACATCCCAGAAAAAGGGAAGCATGAGGGAAAAGTCTCTGAGTAACAGGCGATGGAAATGATGCCACCTACCAGGTCTCCCACTATCCCCAGGGCATTGATCTGCTCAGGCTCCTGACCATCATATGGCAAAACTAGTATATGTACCTGCTACACAGAAATTCATCCTGTACACTGGAGCTGTCAGGGAGCTAGTCTGTGTTTCTGATTCACAGAAGTCTAGGCTAACCCTGGAGGCAAGACCAAAAGAACTGCCATAGGTGGTTAGACATGAGCAGAACAAGGATGCTGGGACAGGTACAAAAGGTCACCAGGGCAGAAAGCCCTGGGTGCCTAGCAATGGGTAAAATTGGAAGAACAATGAGCTCACCCCCAGGGTAATCTTTCCTCCCCTGGCATGTTAGTCATGCATAAACCCCTTGGAACAAAGAGTGGCGTCATGCAACTCCTATGCGGGCCCTTGCCTGACTACTCACTCCCTTAAGCATTAACCCTTAGAGATAACCTATCGGCCTTAGTTGCACTTCAGCTCCAGGCCCAGAAAAGCAGCAAAACCAGACAAGCTGCACTGACTAAAGACCCCCTGCCCTGAAGACAACCAATCACAGGAGACCATGATCCCGAGAGGACACACCTATAAAGCTAATGAATATTCCATTGAGATTTTCCCCTGAGGCCTCCAGGTAAACCCTCTGAAGACTGAGGACCGAGATTGGCTCTCCGTATGGAGCCTTGCCTCATGCCCTCCTGCCAGGCAGGTTTTCCTTGCCTCTTTCTTTCTCCTAAACTCCAGGAGCCTTTCTTTTTGCCTCTATAACTTGTTCCCTGAACCCATGCAGTTCAGGAGGCTCACTTCTTCCAGGGCTCACTTCTGCCTCCGTGGTTTTTTATATAAACTTTCTCTTATCATTTGAGCCTTGGTTCTGAGTTCTTTCTTAGTCAGAACTCAAGTACTGAACCAAGGTCCCATCTGACTCCACCAGTTTAACGCCCAAGGTCATTTTGCCACCAACAGAACCACTGAGTTGGCCTCAGAACACCCCAAACTGGACTCTTAAGGGTGCCTTTAGATGGTCTTGTTTACTAAAGGAGAAAGCTAAGGGCCCTGCAGAATATAACTACATTCATACATATAGGGCTCTCAGACAAACCACTTACATCAGGTCTTCGCTTGAAACGAAGACCTGGATTTAAAAATGTTCAACATTGTATGAAGCAAATGTGGATGCCAGGGATGGGATGGGGGTGGGGGGAGGTTGGGTTCTATGTAAAGCAACCTCATAGGGTGATCTGATCATAAATTCCTAACTGGGAAGGTCATGGTGAGTAGTCACACGCCAGGCATATAACCTCTTCAGTAAAAAGGTTGATCTTTGCCTTAAGCAAGCCCTGTCCATTGTGTGTGTGTGTGTATGTGTGTGTGTGTGTGTGTGTGTGTGTTAACATTCCTCTGAAATAAGTAGTAACCACCCTCCCAAGAACACAGAATCTCCTTGGCTATCCTGCTTTCTCCCACCCTCATGTGTTCTTCCTTACATTCCCTCCTTAAATTCAAATACATAAAAGAAGCCACAAAACTGTTCTTCTCTGGAACATTTGAGATCTTGCTCCCAGCACATGTTGTTTGGTTTGGCTCACATAAATGTTATGAAATTTTTTCTATATGTTTGGATATTTTTTATGTCAACACATATTAGAAAATACTAATATCTGCAGTGCCAATATATATAATATAATATGTATCATATTGTCCCTTAGACTCATGGAGTTATAAATATTAAATATGTACAGCTTTTTATATGTCAAACATAGCTCAATAAAGTGTTCAAAAAATAGTATATTGTAGTCTACCATCTAATTCACATCTTTGTTCATGTTACTTAAATGACTTTTAAGCTTTGTATTAACATTGTTCTAAATATGGCTTTTTTCTTTTCCCTTTCCCATCACACTTGTTTGTATCTTCTAAGGGGATTCCTCTCCCCTCTTAGAATATACATTTCACATTGGACCTCATGTCATTATTCATTTTATATTTTTTCTCTAAACTCTGATGAAGACATTATGTGGTTATGAACTATGTCTTCACCAACATTTGTCAGCTAATCATTTGATAGAGCTTGTTGTATAAGGTAATCCAAAGTAAGTTGTTTGTTTTTAGATAGTTTCTTTTGTAACACTTTTGCCTACATAGGTGTATATTCCACTTATTTCTCTGCGATCAATGAGGGAAAAAAGAAGAATTCTACTCTTTTGATGTACCTACATGTGCTCAAGTTCATTTAAAGTCCCTTTTTGCACATTAGTCCACTAGTACATCTTAATGTGTGTTTAGGTTACATTGAAAATGTGGCCATTTGCTCAGCCTTACTTTGCAGGAGGTCAAAGAAGGAAACCTGTTTGGGCCTTCTGAAAGGCAGGCTCTCCCACAGGCGTTTCAGTGAAGGAATAGTTGTTGGGAAAGGACATTTCAGAATGGCAAAATGCTGTCTTGATTCATAGCTCTGCTCTTTCAGTAAATGGTTCAGAGAAGGCTGCTGGTCGTTCATCAGTTCACACAGAAGCAGCAGGATCTTAGTGATAGACTCTTTCTGTGTGCATCTCCATATGTATACATGGGGAATATAAGTAAAAGTACATGCCTGGCGTGGCCCGTTTTTTAAACATAATCTAACCCTCAATATAATGTGATTTTAGGAACACTTGAAAAATATTTTCCTTCAAGGACCTTCACTGATATAAAGTCCCACAATTATAGACTCATTCCTATACCTTAAATTTCTTCTTCTTTATGATATAAATAACCCTGAGAAAGTGGTAATATTTAGAGCCACATGCCAGTGCAAGTAACGTTATCTGATTCTCTATAGAGAACTGGGTTTGGTTTCTAGGGAAACAGAAAGGGCAAATGACAATGACTGCCCCAGGGAAACCAAGATGGGGAGAAAGATGTCCTAGAAAAGACATCTAAGGTTGCACCAAGACAATTTTCACAATCATCCCTAGGGCCAGAATGGCAGGCATGTTTCAAAACAGAGATGACCTAGCTAGTGAAATCAAAAGGACCTTTAGCCTCACAAGCAAGAGAAGAGGAGAGAGAGAGAGAAAAAAAGGAATTTCAATAAACAAGAGTTACACCTGTACTTTTATAAACCTGCCCTCTTGCTCTTGAATGGCTTCTGGGTTTCTCAGATTTATTCTTATGTGTGGACCCCCAACAAGATCTGATTACCTCTTATTCATGCAGATTGGCCATGGACCACAGCCTACATTTTTCTTTTTAAGAAAAAGAGCTAATCTGTGGATTGTCAAATGTTTACACACTAATGAACTTAGAATATATTTTCAAAACAAGCCTTGGTGACAATTATAGATGATCAAGATGGTGAAAGTGAAACCAAGCTGGGCAGAGAAAAACAAGAGTGGCACAGAGGCCCTTCGCCCACAGGTCCTCAATACCTGGCCACCAAAGAGGAAACATTTATGTCCCCTGCTCAAATCTAGCAGAAATGTCACCATCTGAATGACAAGTCTCCTCAGTGTAGGTGAATGGAGGTGTCATCAATTTCTCCTTCCAGAGCATCAGGGACATCAGCAAAGCCACTTGATGCTACACACATTGGCCACCCTGAGTCCCCTCTGGGTCCTCTCCTAGCCTTAGGGAAAGACAGAGTTTCAGAGTAAAGATTGGGCAGATGGTGCTGTGTCCAGGAAAACCCAGCCTTGGTGGGCTTATTGTTGTTATTATGACCATTATTCTCCTGACATCTTTCACTGCCTCTCAGTGTTTTTGTGAGACAAAAGAACCCAGCTGAGACTTCAACAAAGAAGAATGCAGGGAAAGGGGAGAGAATACCTGGATCAAGAATAGCTTGGAAGGAGCCAAAAGTGGAAAAGGAAGTCTAATTCTGTCCTAGTCCAGGGGAAAAAAGTTTTTTGAGAAATGTAAACAAATCAGGAAATCCTGGCACTTACTCCAGTTCCGATCTGGGGAAACTGCGCCGGTCCTTTCCCTCGGACTGAGCCGCTGTTTGTGAATGAAATCCAGATTAAATTATTCATTGAGCTCTGCCAGCCCCGCTGTTTCCTGCTTTCCTTTTGCCTATGGCAGAGCTTAAACCTTAAAATAATGATAATAATAAAACATATGCATGTTATTAACTCTCCATATTCAAATGGAAATTCAATGCTATCATAAATCTCTTTTCTAATGTAAATTCCTTTCTCTAGCATGGAGCTGCAGGAAAGCCATTGTATCTGAGCAATCTAAACTTGAAAGAGAATTTTTGTTAAGCCAGTTATGATAGGGGAAACATGTTTTTTTACTGACTCAAAAGATTAAAGTTGGTTGTAAAGAAGGGTGGGGGACTGCGGGAGAATTATTGGTTGCTCAGCTAATGATTAGATACAGAACTTCAAGGACAAATTAAGAGGCACAAAAAGAAAGAGTCCTGCCAATAAGTGAAAAAGTCCCAGTGATGTTAAATAAAAGATGCATTGTTTATCTTAGATTGTAATCTGCATTTCCCTATTCATCTCCATACAAGCCACCCCCTCTGCCCCATTACTACCCCCAAGAAGATTCCAAATTCCACCATACAACAAACACATCATCAGATGAGAGTGTCTATAGTTCTCTTTCTCCCTCACCAGACCATCCTCTCTCTTTTCCTGGTCATGTTCTGCCTTGGGTGCCTCTTCTAATGAGGCTTTGGCCAAAAAGAATGTGGATGTGTGATGTAGATGAGCTGCTTTATTTGTCTGTTTGGAAGTAAGTTGTGAACCCTTTGGTGAATTTCAAAGAATTTTCACCAAATACAGTATATCACTCCTTTCGAGTTGACTCCTCCCTACCCACCTCTTTCCCTTCCTTGCCCACAAATCTTACCCCTGAACCTTCATTTAAAAAATTATCCTTCCCAGTGTAGATGTGGTCTCCGTGTATATATATATATATATATATATATACGCAGCAACAAAGACATACCATGTATTATACAGAGCTACAGGGAACCCGTTGAAAGGGCTCCTTTAAACTGTGAGATCAGAGGGAGCTGACAGGTGAGAGACAAATTCCTCTTGGATGGGGGAGGGAGCGGTGTTGAGGACTCAGACCAGGTATGTGTGGGGTCAGGGCTTCACTTTTCAAGGCGAAAGCTTTCTCCATGGACTGTTAGGGACAATAGGAAAGGCATGCAGAGAAAATGTTCCCCTCTGTATAAGTGGGAAGGATTGACTCAGTCCTAGAAGCGCATTTGGGACAAAAAGTTAACATTGAAATTGGAACTAAAAATATTAACAGCAGGACAGAACTTGACTCGTACAAGTTTCCTATTAAGGGTCTGAGTGCACATGCAACATGTCTGCAGTCAATTTATTACTAACATTTAGGGCCGAAATACTATAACTTAAAATCTTCTGAATAAAAATACCAGAACCGACCCGTCTGGCAGCCCATACTTAACGGCATAGTCCCCTCCCCACTGGGACCAATTTCTCCCTGATCTCTTCTTTAATGTGCAACATTCAAGATAGAAGATTTGATGTTTTCTTTGTGTGTGTGTGTGTGTGTGTATGTGTGTGTGTTCTGGCTTGTTCAGAGATTTATGACACCTATAGACATGTTCATAAAGTCTGAGTCTGTGCAAAGGTTTTGGCGTCCGTCTCATTGTTATCAGGATCATAAAAATCATCACCCTCTCGTCCATGGCCAAGTCTTGTCTTTCTAGATAACATAATCCAGAGAAAAATAAAGTTGCCTCTAAGTGTCTGCTTCTAGTAGAACTATGATGTCAAGTGTGCACAGAGGATGATGGCGCTGGATTTGGGGAGGGAAGAGAGGGCAGCAGCAAGTCGAACTGTATGAATTTGTTAAACCGTTTCTAGGGCAACTCATTTTATCTGTCAGAAGGATACTGTAGTATGCATATCATTTTTTTTTTTTTTTTTTTTTTTTTGAGCTTGGTTTTCTGGCCTAGGCTGCCCAGGAGTTGGTAGTCTCCAGAGTGTAGACAGAGAAGGGAAGCAGGTGCTTTAACTCCCCGCATCTGTTTTAGATGACCACAATGTGGGGAACACCTGCAGCCTGCACTTCAGCCAAGCCTGGCCCCCCATTGTATTCCGTTGGACTTTCTGCCTTGAGCAAGAAAAAGGCATTGTTTATTAGATTTGCCAAAGGATCTCCGGGGAAGTGGGGAGAGACAGGATAAACAAACCTAAAACAAAACAAGCAAGTGTAAGCAAAGGGCTGGGAGAATCTGATTACTTGCGATGGTCCAAGGTAATCCTTCAACCTGACCTGAAGTAAGAAAAGCTGGGAGAAAGCGAGCCAAATGTTAGCATAGACAACTTTCCCAGCAGTTTTCCAAGAGAACTGATGTCTAAACTCTGGGCTACACGATCTTGCCCAAACTCTGGTCTCAAGGAGACAGAAATCAAACCATCTTCATTAAGGGTCTGTTCATGCAATGGGGTTTAACTGATGAGTGTCTGTGGTTCCATCCTAGAAAAAAACACCTTTGAAAGAAGATGGTCTTGCTACTTATGAACCAAGTGTTTCACTGATGCATTGTACAATTTCATATTGTGTAGTAACTACACATTGGGTGAACTGGATCTCTCCAAATCATACCAAAAGCAAGTAAACTGGATTTAGACTTCTCTAACGAAGCAAAGCAAACACAACCAATTCCACAATAGAATACACTTATGGTGACTATGTCGAGACAAAAATTAATTTAGTGAGCTTACTTTCAGAGACTCACAACATAGTTTAGAGATACCGTATACAATGTGTTTTGTGTGTAAATCAGTTGAAGGAGCTCTTTGGTTTTCTTTCCTTTGTATAGAGCCCCAACTAGTGGAAAACTGGAAAACTGCACTTAAAAATAAATTAAAATGGGAGACAACTATCCATTTAAAGAGTACACAGATAGGATCTTACAGAGGCTGCCGTTTCTGGGTGGAGAGATAAGGACCAGGTGCTAAAAGTGGAGGGAGGTGTGAAAGTAGCTTATAGTTACTTTTTTACAGGGTAAAGGGCGAACTAGTACTGATAAAAACATGTACAGTCTCTTAAGATTTGAAATGAGTCAATGCACTATATCTAGTAATTTGAGAAAGGAAAATATTTCTCGAGTTCAGAATTTATTCTTCTTGAAGTCATACATTCAGAAGAAAGAGGAAGATACACTGTGACACAGAGTTGCAGACATTGGAGGAAAGAGACCTGGTTTCAGAAATTAAATGAGCATGCAGTTACAATTGTGTCGTGCTGGTTTGTAACAGAACAGAAAAGAATATGCTCGTATGGTGTCTGTGTCAGGGACCAGTGAGGGGGAGATGGAAGAGCAGGTGGAGGCAGCAAAGTGAAGGAAGGACTGGAAACCCATCAATTAAGAATAAAGTATCAGCACCTGGAAAAGGGGCTGATCACAGATTTTTCTGAAGGAATTGAATCTTTGGAGTTTGTGGGGTTTTCGTTTGTTTGTTTGTTTGTTACTTCTCCGTTTCAAGGAATCTCATCTTGGCTTCCTTACTAAAAAGCATCAATAAAACACAGCCAGCCTGGAAAGGTTATGAAAATCTGGGATGAATTCATCCATCTGATAAAAAATGTTGTCTTTGTGCAACAGGGGCTGGTGGACAAACTTCAGGGACCTCCTGGAACTCCCTGACAGAATATGGAACTTCTGTGTGTGCACGTGTGTCTACCTGTGTGCATGTGTGTGCACATTTCTCCCTGGGTTTTATAGATTTACTGATTCACAAAGGGGTCCATAACCCAAGTAGAATAAGCAACATCATGAATACAGGAATCTACACGTAGACAAAACACAGTCACCTTTTAATGGGCGCCCCTCAGAGTGATCTCAGACTTCATAAAATTCTATCTTTGGAGAAGCCCAGCAAAGATATCAAAATATTTCAGTAAGTCACAAAGCAGAGCAGAGCCTTCTTGTGCAGGCAACACTCCCTGGACAAAGAGTGGTGAGAAGTTTTCCTGTGGCTTTTTGCCCTGGTGATGGTGTAGAGTACCTCTTTAAATCTCAACACAACTTACATGCTGGCTCTGAGGCGATTGACGGTCACCAACCAGCTTTCTTCAGTCTGCATTTAGCAGGATTTCATGCTTGAAAGTCCAAAAGCATGGGCAATCATTTTTTTGACAGACTAAGCAGTGAAAAGTCGGGGGGAAGAGGTGGGGGAGTGTTTCATTTTAGGACCTGGAGGTTTAATTAACACATTCAGTCGTTATCAAAATTAAGTCATGAAAGCAGAATTTGTATGCCACGTATGTTTGTGGTGGTTATAAACTCTCTCGTCCTTCATTTCATTTGAAAAGGGACTTATTTAGATACCACTTATTTGAAGATCATTAAGTCTCTAAAGTTCAAGGATAACAAGTGATAACACCAAGTTGATGCTATTTAACTTTTATGGCATCAGCTTTCCCGAAGATTTTATTTAACAAACAACTTAGTTGTAAAGAATAATTGTTCAAGCCACCTGTCTATCTATGCTAGCCTTCACCTCCCCACCAGACAGTTCATCGTACGAGGGGAGTTTGGGGGTAATCAGAGAACACCCATCATCTGTAAGTAATCCTTTCCTGGGTTGGCATGTGGTCCTATGTCACTGAGATTTTCCGTCTGAGCTGTTAGTCACACCCCCTGTTCTTTCCACCTCAGATCAGCATAACTGTTTTTAAAATTCATGAAAAACATGATGAGTGGCAATCTAAGAAACTCGCCTGTGTTTTGTTTGACTTTCTGAGAATATGAGAAACTTACATAATTGATAGACACTTTTGTGTCCTTATTGGAACAATTAGGTAGAGGCCTCCAGGGAAAAGGCTTTAGAAATTGAGGTTTGGGGTTCTTTTTTTTTTTTTTCTTTTCTCTCCCTTACCCCCTTACCAAGATCATTTTAAAAGGTTATTTTAAATATTATGATCACAGTGTGCTCAACCAGATGAAAATGAAAGTAGGCCACTTAAAGCTTTTCATCTAAACTAAAGCAAAATGTCTTAGGCTAATCATTTTAACCATTGGGAGCTCACTGGCTACTAAAAGCAGTTTCTTTGAAATTAAGGAGGAAGTATTTAAAATATTACACCTGAATTTGTAATTTTTCACTTGCAGGATATACAGAGTATAGTATTACTATTATTTTTTTTTTTTTTTCTTTCCTCTGAGGACTAACCTGACCTTCCTGCCTGAGCAGTGAAACCCCAGACTTGGCTTTGAGCCAGCTGCCTTTCGGCACCACATCGTTAAAAACTCTTGGAGGTGCTGCTTAAATGTAAATTTTCCAGCGCTCCTTCACCAGACAGATAGGCAATGCTGAAGAAGTCAGGGCATGCATGACACATCCAATTTTAAAAAGGAAGGAAGGGGGAAAGCTTTCAAAAAGTATGTATGTCAAAGTGAAAGTAAGTAAAAATGAGGCCATCGATCTGGCTGAGGGATGTCAAAGAGTCAGATCCCAGAACACCTTACATGTATTTCTAGATAAACGCAAGTCTGCAAGTCAATTTAAAGAAGGATGTGCAAACCCTCAGAGAAAGGAGTTTTTATGCTACGCCAAGAGGGCAAGCTGCCCAGAAAGAAAAGGCAGCCTCTTCTACACACTGTGTTCTAATGAGTTAAGGTTTCCTCAGCCGTAGGCAAAGTCCAGCGTTGGGCCTGGATAATCCAAAAGAGAAAAATGTTATAATGCACATGTATCCAGAAAAGACACCAGAAAGGAAAGGAGGAGAAAAAGAAGGAGAAGAAAGGAAAAACACATAGAAAAATCTGTATTTCCATTTGGTTGCTACTCACATTTGAAGCTCAATATAGGCCGAGGCATGCAGGTGAAAATAACAAGGTCAGCTCATGATTGGGGTTTGGGAGGCGAGCCATACCACCAACAAAGCAAACGCTGCGCTGCACGTTAGCTAAAAGGTCTAGACGTCATTCAATGCTACCGTGATATCAACTTCATATCCAACCAGAAAATAAAGCAGAAGCAGGCAGATAATTTGAGGATTTTTTCCTCCTTTCACCAAATGATATGAACACGTGTAGAAATGTAAGTGTATGAGCACATGTCCTCAGTCAATTCTCAACTGCCTGTAATTATGTTCCTACCTCCAATGATAACCCAAATTAATTTCTAATTGATTTTGAGATGCATTTCAAATTGCTATACCTTCTGGTAGGCATTTAGCTTAATCTCATGGTGCTGTCTTACCACACTCAGAATCAAGAGCTAAATGATAATGAATGATCATAACTGAGGAACTAGTTGACCTGGAACATTTAAGTAACCATGAACATTTATAAAATAAGTGAATGATACTAAGATAATGAAACCATGCAAACATTTTCTTTCTATTGTCTCCTTTACTCGTAATTCCTTTCTAATGACTGCTTAACCTCAAATAACTTTCCACTATAATTTTTCTCATGAATTTCCAAAATGTGTAAATATGCTGAATGAAATAGTAATTCTTAATTTCTTGGTAGCAGAAGGTAGGAGTATTACTATTTTTAATAATTGATAACTTTTTCCTACTTATAAACTGGGTTGAAATTGGTAACAACTTTAAAAGAAACTGACTTTTGACATATTACAATTCTTTGTAAACCATTTTATAAATGTTCTTGGTCCTTGGGACATCTTTTCAAAGAAAATATAATCAGATCAAATACAAAAGAGAAAAATATACCTTTTCCTTATGTATTTTATTACATATTTTTAAATGTATATGCATATTTCATTAGAATTAATAAGATAACTTATCTCTCCTTTCATGCAACTTGTACTAATCTTAAAAGAAAATAAAAGTTGATTCTGAACAAATCTCATGATTGAGAATTTTGAATTTTAGCTGTACTTCTTTTGTCAGTAGATAACTTCTAGCAAATCAATTCAAACATGGAAAGAAAATACAGAATCAGTTGAAATAAGTTACCAATAAAATTACAAGTATAGAAAGGCAAGTTGTGTCTCCATAAATAAATTTATCCTGAGCTTTATAAGTCTCTGTCAAGCCCACATCAGCTAGAAATAGCAGTTATGTTTTATTAAGGCCAATGTCAAGTTTCCAATTCTAGAATTTTGGGTGCTTGTTCTGTACTCTTTATATTTTAAAAAAGATTTTATTAATTTAATTTTAGAGAGAGGAGGGGGAAGGGAGAAAGAGAAGGAGGTAAACAGGAACATGAGAGAGAAACATCAAGATGTCACCTGTCATTACAACCCACCTGCAACCCAGGCCTGTGCCCTGACTGGGAATCAAACCAGCGACCTGTTGTTTTGCAGAGGCCACCTGACCAACTGAGCCACATCAGTTATATATTTTAATTGCCACTTTTATCTGCCCTCCCAGACTATATTTTCTATGTAAATTTTTATTCATGTATTTTTTGCAATAAACTGGGGATAGATACAAAAACATTAGTACCAATAAAATATAATGTGAATGTTTTAAAGGAAATAATGTAAGTAGTTTAAAGAAAAGAGTGGAGGCAAGGAAGGAAGAGAAACTGTTTTGTGTCTGTACCCATATTATTGTCTTCTTTAGAGTTACACTTAAAGTAGGAAGAGAGAAAGGAATGACACACTGTTTTTTCCATCAGATTTATCTAAAAAATATGCCAAATGCACACTTAAAGGGTCATGGTATTTATTATTTGAACCCATCTAAAATTGCATCTTACTGAGGCTTTGAACTGGGTACAAGATATTTAAGTAGTTGTAGGCATTTGTCTAAAATGAAATTTATAGCCATTAGTATAATTATTATGACATTTCTCTTAATGTTTTCAAAAGTATTAACTTTGATACTGTTTTTGTAACCACAAAATTAAGTTCTATGTCTATTGTGATGTGAGGGATTCTCTAAAATGATTGTTTTATGACTAAATTTTCTTATATACTAAGAACCATTTGCATATGTATTAGGTTAAAATTGGTCTATGAAGCCAGTCTTGCACTTTTTAAAATGACACATATTAAACTATGACTAGAGCTCCCCAAAAAGAGAAGTCATTAGAACTTTGTTCCCTGTTCCTTCCAATAACACTGTAGAGAAATTTTCTGGTGGGGACTGGATAAAAGGGACTTTCCTGTTCATCTATTTCTTCTTCAATTTCTAGAGATAAAGAAGAGTTGCTACTTAGTAGTACCAGTCTTTCATTTGAGAGCTGGTAACCATTGCAAACTCATATGCCAATTGTTTCTGTATTCATCTCCTAGGGTAATAAAGTACCAAAAACTAGGTGGCCTAACACAACAGAAAAGTTTTCTCTTGTAATTCTGGCAGTTGAACTCAAGGTGTCTTCTATACTGTGCTCTTTGTGACAGCTTAGAGGGAGACTCTTTCCTTGCCTCTTCTTGCTTCTGCTGTTTACCAGCAGTCCTTGCCATTTTGGGGTGTACAGATGCACTGTTGCAGTCATGTGGCCATCTTCTCTCTATGTGCCTTCACATAGTCTTCTGTCTGTGCTTGTCTCGTGTTCAAGTTTCCCCTTTTCATTAAGGCACCAGTCCTATTGGATTAGGGCTTACCCTAATGACCCCATTTTAATCTGATGCCCTTGTGAAGACGCTATTTTCAAATCCACATCCTGAAGTTACTAGAGGTTGGGACTTCAACATATCTTTTTGGGAAAGGCAGGCAGAGGACTTAAAACAGAGCTCTATTCGATCTACAACAATTCAGTTGGTATATCTGAGTTTAGCCAACTTGTTCGGTTTTTCTCTTTTGTTTTTTGTTTGGTTTTGCCCCAGAAAGAGTTTCTTTAGGATATGAATAAAAATAAAAGTTGGAATTAAAAACTATGAAATTACTTTTAAAAAATAAAGTTATTACTTGAAAATATTGAAAAGTTTGGGTAGGGAACAAATGAGGAAAATTGGAACAACTGTAATAGCATAAATAGTAAAATATAATTTAAATAAAAAATAAATGTTTAACCAGTTTTTATCTATAAAAATGTCAAGTGCATATGTTTCAAATTAATAAATTAGTGGAATTAAAAGAGAATAAAGAATTATCAAAGAAGCTGGAGAACTAAGAAAAGAAAGACAACAATCTGTCAGAAGCTAGACACGAAGAGAAAATAAAATTTTAAATAAAATAATTTTCTCATTAACATTTTTAGTTTTAGAATTTTTATCAAAATGATATCTAAAAGCAATTTTATCTATACTATCATTTGTTCTCTCATTTGATTTTTAAGTTATCCTATGTACTAAAAATTTTTAAATCTAAGAAATATCTGTTTCAATGAAATAATATTGAAACAACACTGCAGATTTGTTTGAAAGAGCTATTGTTATCCACCTTTGGAAAAGAAACAAAATAAATCTCAAAAATGAATTTAAAAGTTAAAGTTTCAGATTCTTACAAGAAAGATAATAATTGTTATTGTTACAATTATTACAAAAAACTTCAGGCCATATTACTGTTGCTAAAAGCTAAAGTTGATGTAATATTCTATAGGAAACAATTAAGATTTTCTATTCTTTAAAAACTCATTATTTGCCTAAATATTATATAGGAATTAATTATCCCTATCAAAGGATAATTATAAATGCATTTTCACTTTTTTTCCAACTTGAGTTTTGCAGCAGGAGATCTAATACATTCATATCCAATATACTTGGTGAAGAAATAGGACTGGCTAAATTAAACAGGATCAAATATTTTAATCATTTTTTTCGCAGAGGCCAAACGATGTGTTTCCAATATGCATACATTTTTAATTTTCAGAAACACATAAATGGCTTTTATATGTTTAGATATGTTGACAATAGCAAAGGTCCCCCTGCCTGATATCTGAGAGAGTTCTAGAAAGCACTTTAAGGACTCAGTGTGCAATCAATACAGGTACATATGAAGCACAGGATTTCATAGCCATCATTAAACCATTGAATTTGAACAATATCTGAACTTTCAATATCATTTGAATGTTTCATCATAACAATTATTATTCCTTCAGTTCAAGTGACCAAAACCCAACTCAAAAGCACTAAAGCATAAGCGGAATTTGATGGCTTAATTAAAACACCCAGGAAAAGTCTTGATTTAGGATTCAAACAATGATATCAGGAGCCAGTTTTTTGTCTCCAGTTCTAGGCTTATTTTCTCAGGCTTGGTTCCATCCTTAGGTTGCACATGACTGCAAATGACTGAAAATAGGTTTAAGAACGACATTCGTCTAGGTGTGAATCTATTTAAAGGAGCAACATCTTTTTCCCAGAATTCCTAGAGAAAGTCCAACATTTACTCTGACAGGTCCACCTTAGATCATACTTTCCCCCTGGAACCAATCACTGGAACCAAAGGAATAACATTTTAATCTGCCCTTAGGATTCTACCACAAAATTAGAGGAGTGGGTTCTAACCCCTCCCCCAAATGAAATCCTGCAGGGGAAGGAATGTGGTGAGGTGAAGCAAGCTAAGACTATTGATTTGTATGAAACACTAACCAAATAGGTAGAAATGATAGGAATAGCTTTCAGTAAGCGTGTGTTCAAGTCAGTTCTTTTGACCCAAATAATACATTGATTTTACTTTTGATATTTATGATGATGACTTCAGTCAAAATGGAAATGGGCTATTTGAGGAATAGCCCTACGCTGAAGGCTTTACTCTCAAACTATTTTGGATCAGTTGCATCAACGTAGTTTTATCATATCTCAGATATCATCTGAATGCATACTCTGCACAGCCTTTGAGCACTTTTAGACTACACGGGAGGAGGTTTCTAGCACAGCCAGGCCCAAGAGGGACCAAAAATAAAGCTACTGATGTGAAGCTCTATAGATGAAGTCCAACACCTTGAATTTCATGAGACATGAACACAAGCAGGGGGCAGCTAAGGGGACACAGGTGTGGCATGTCCAGAGGAGCCTACATTCCTAAATCGACAGGCGGCCATACTCTATTCAAGCTGCAGTCCCCGGGTGGTCTGGCTAACAAAGCTCCTGTCATAAAGCTATCACTCAGTACAAGGCAAGTATATTGTGAATGTCAGGTTCAAAACAGTTCATTGAAAACTTCTTGGCTAAGTAATTAAAGCAGGCTGAGCCTTGGGAAATCCTCCAGGAGGGAGCTCATTTTGAAAACAGCTTTCCAATTCACATGTTTCATAAACCAAGGATAAGCTTACACACACACACAAACACACACACACACACACACACACATCACAAATTGCAGGATTAAAAAGTAGAGTTGAGGTCAGGGCTAGACCACAGAAGAAGTAAATTGGCTTAAGGAAAACTAGATATTTCAACTCCCAAACCATCTGTCTGTTGGATTGTTTTTGCTTGGTTGCTACTACTTTTATCTCCAGATTTAAATCTATGTTAGAATATAGAATGAAGTTGCTTGCCAACTAGCCATACAACTTGGCCTTTCTTTCTCCTTTGAGCAAAAACAAAAATAAATTACATATATGTGTTTCAGATGAATGAAGGGCAAACAGAGTTTTATCTTCTACCAATCTGAAAAGTAAGCAAAATAAAATGCAGGTATTATTCCTAGAGGTCTTTCAAAATATGGACAAATATCTAGCCCCCATCTATGTTACAGACTATCCTCTGCCTCAGATTAGGTGATCCAAAAAATAATAACTTTTCAAAGTCCCTTCTAATTAATTCTATTATTCATTTTGTTTGTCAAGTATGTGGTGGTATGTTTTACTTTTTTCAATTTGCAGAAATTGCCTCATAGTGCTTATATCAGTCTCCTATGATTCCACTGTAACAGAGAACCACAAACTTTGAGGCTTAAAACTACACATTTATTCTCTTAAGAGTTTCTTAGGTCAGAAGTGCAAAACCATTTTACTTGGCTAAACTCAAGGTGTTGGCAAACCTGGTACCTTCTGGAGGCTCTGAAGGAAAAATCTGTTGCCTTGCCTTTTCAGCTGCAGGGCCACCTATATTGCTTGCCTTATATCCTCTTCCTTTATTGTCAAAGCACATCACTCTTGTCCCTGCTTTCGTCATCACATTACCATCTCCTCCGGCTTTGACTCCTCCTGCATCTCTTATAAGAACCACTAAGGTTGCAATGGACCCACCTGGATAAGCCGAGATTATCTTCCAGATCAAGACCCTTAGCTTAATCATATCTCCAAAGTTCCTTTGGTTATACAAGGCAACATTCACCAGTTCCAGGAACTAGGACATGGACATTTTGGGGATGCCACTATTTAGCTACTAGAGTACTTTTTCAGAAAATTAACTTCATTCCATGACATTGTTCTATGTTTTCAATTAAAAAAGCCAAACCTATGTGTGCTAAATGCTGCTGGGAACTGTAGTATCTTCAAACTCATGGGGTGTGGTTTATGCTTTTGAAGAGCTTTAATCAACTTGGAGACATTCATGAGTCAGGTGTAGAATTATTAAATAGTAAATGGGAGTGATACACAATGTTATGAAGTATCCAGTATGTATTAGGCTCTATTTGAGGTGCTGTGTATGAAAAGATGAATGAGTTATGGTCCCTACCAATAGTAGACTACTAGTCCAGAGAGTGGAGAGAGATAAATAAGGGAAAAAAAAAAACTATTTGTAGAGAAAGGATGCAGTTTTACACCCACCAATTATCTCATAGATGGGATTAGTGTGATGGAGAAAAAGCAGTAGATTGACATAGTCCAGAAATCTGGGCTTTTCTAATAGACTTGGCAAAAATTAACCATGTATTTTTGGAAATATCATATGCTTTCTCTAATTCATCTGATTTTTAGCAACTTGCTAGTTTAATAGTCTGTGAGTTTTCTGAATACCTTTCAAAGTGTTAATGAAAAACTGTTGTCAGTACTGGAATCACTAGACAACACAATCCTAGGAATTGAGAAGATAGAGAGAAAGATTCAAGATTACTCAAAATAATGAAAGGAAGGAAGGAAGGCAAGCAGGCAACATGAATTGATATAGATGCTAAGGTAAGAAGAATCGAGTGGATTCATAAAGGCAGAGCTGCTTCGGAAAGCATTGCCTGTCCACCCAACAGCAGGACTTGCTTTTCTGGAAGGACCAGTGTATATGCAGCAGGGCTTTGCCTGGCTGCTGCCATAGCCCACGATGTGAAACTTGCCTTTATTAACGCAGCACCCCTAAATGTTGAGCTTCCTGGGGAGCTTCGGAGGCCACCTATTTGCTGGAGGTAGAAGTGAATTCCTGCCTGAAAGCTAAAACTTTCTGGTAGTGAACACAAAGTTTCCCAGCTAAAGTCTGAACATTCTAGAACATTGATAAGAAAAGTAATTTATTTTTGTATATGCGATTAATTTATAAATTAAAAATTTAGAAGTAATTTTCTAATCAAGGGGTATGTGTGTATGTCTCTATATATGTAAAGACATATATAGGTATATGTGTGTGTGTGTATCTTGAACTACTTTAATGTGAAAAGTCTTATCGTACTGTATCCAATGCTTGTTCTACAAATAAAACATTTTTAACTTTCCAATAGTTCAATTTGGAAGCTTCCCTGAGCCCTTTTAGTCTCCCTGAAGTAGGGTTAGGGATGAATGTCAGTGAATGGGGAAAGAGGCCCTGCAAGAAAAAAGGAAAATCCTTTCTCACCAACAGCCTGAGGTTGAAAAAAGCACTTTTTGTTTCTAAGGGGAGATTGACTGGCTCCTTGTCTTGCATTCTGAGTTTGAAAAGCCGCTGTTGTTGGTTGGTAGCATTAACGTGCTTCAGGAGAAAAATAAACAGCTTTCCACTGAGCTGTTGATATTTATGGACAAGGTGGAGTAGCTTTCTTTTCAGCCCCAAGAGGAAAAGGAGGGAAAAAATGGCACATTTTGACAGAAAGAATATAAATTAGAAGTGGTGTTTGCAGGAAGTTTCTGAGCTGGCCAGCAGAAATGGTGTGTTAGCGTACAGATTTTATTTTCTCCACAGTTGTAGAAATGAAGAAAGTACAAATGTCACTGGAAAAATAAATAAAAATTAAATGGTAATGGCCGACCTGGGGCACGTGTCTTTTTCTGCTAATCTCCTGGGAGCAAACTACTAGACATTAGGTGAGACACAAACACAGAGCAGCACAGTTTGTCGTGGAAGGAGGTGGAATAAATACATGTCCAGCATGTTGGTTGCTTACAATGCCTATTGCAAAGCAGGAATTGACGCTCCTTAAACACAGGCTATTTTTTGTTCGAGTACAGTGGAGGTCTGTTTCAAAGTACAGCCTTGGAGTACAATAAATTCCCCCACTTTCCCTAATGGATTTATTCTCCTTAAGTTCTTTATGTAAGAAATGTTACACCATTTGAACCAATGACATGAAACTGTTGAAGAGAAGATTTACTCACTTCACAGATTAGTTCATGAAGACGTGGGTCTAATTGTTGCATTTGGCAAGTGGAAATACAACATTTGAACGGTGCTGCTCATTTCCTTTCTTAACAGCAGTGTAAAATAGATTGATATTTTGCAGCCCTACTTTTCATTTCATGGGATTTACACCCTGTTCCTAGAGCAATCAACAGCCTGTGATTGATGGCAATGCCAATTAATTCGAGTGATCTTTTCCCATGAGCTCAGGCAATTTATCATTACTGCACACACAATTTACCTTTATACTATGAATTTTTCTCCTTTTTTTCTTTCATAGACTCGTCTTGAGGTGTTTGTAGGAGAAAGCACCTAACTAATGATAGGTCTTCTTGCTAACGTTACATGGCTAGTAAAATGGACATTGTGCTGTTTATAAGATAGTCTATTTCAATCTTCTCAGGTGCGTTCTATCTCAAAACTACCAGAGACACAAAAATGTTTTTAAATGAGCACTTTTAGCAATTTTGCCTGTTTCCTAGATTATAAACTTCTGTCTATATCAACAAATATTTGTTCATTGATTATATATTGACATATAAGTGCAATAAGATATTTTACATGTTTGTACTCATTTTTAACATCCATTTGTACAACACTTTTATATCCATGACATTATTGATCCTAACAACCACCCGGAAGTTGGAATGGACAAATATTATTATCCCCATCTCATCAGAGAACAGGGAGGTTAAATGTCGTGCTGAATTTAATTCCTAGCGGAATCACATCTTCAACATGAGCCTTCTGGCTTCCAGGACAGGGTCTCCCAACTCCACTGTGTGCATGTGTTGGGAGGGGGGGTTAAATTCTATCCCGAGGAACATCCTCTGAGGCCACCAAAGCATGGCAGGGGAGAAAAATAGGGGTTCTCTGCCCCAATTATGAATTTCCTCAGGAAAAAAAAAATTTTTTTTAAGTTTTGCTTTTCTCTATTTTACATGTTGAGAAACTGGATAAATTGTTATTTCAACAAAAAGACCCATGGTGGGGAGAGAGACTGGTGCAATGCATTGCACCGCCTTAAACTGACTGGAAAATACTGAAGTAACTGATAATGTTACCTCAGTCAGATTTTTCTAGTACCAATAACTGATTTAACCAGTCTGAGAGGAGAATTATAACATGATATTGATGATATCACCCTAAAAGCATTAAGAATCTTTGTGTCCATCGATACCATAAATTTTTAAAAATTTATATGTGGCCCTGGTTGGTGTGGCTCCATGGATTGAGCACCAGCCTGCAAACCAAAGAGTCACTGGTTCAACTCCCAGTCAGGGCACATGCCTTGGTTGCGGGCCAGGTCCCCAGTTGGGGGCGCATGAGGGGCAAACATACATTGATGTTTCTCTCCCCTTCTCCTTCCCCTCCTCTCTCTCTAAAAATAAATAAATTCTTTAAAATTTTTTCTATGTGCACCTATCAGTTCGTAACAGCAAATGGTGATCAGGGTAAACACAGAAATCTGGCAATAGATGTCAGTTGTGTTGGGTGCAGACAAGGATGATGTGATAGACCTTCCCCTCTGTCTTCAAGAGTAGGATGCTGGCCATTTATCACCAGGCCAGTACTGTGCCCTTCAACATGCTGAATTCTAAAGCCATGTGAATAGTTTGTTTCCCTCTCTCCAGAGAGATTTATTGTGCTGTATAATGAAGCAGTTGACTAATGAGATTGTAAGAGATAATACATATAGCATGGTCTCTGTAGTTATAAAGGATTTGAGTAGAGAAATGCTGGTGGTCATCATGCCCCTCTTCCCCATCTTCCCCCTCTCCCTGCCCCTTACCACATACACATCATTCATTGGGAAAAAATTTGGAGGCTAAGAATATGACTTTGGTGTCAGGGAGACCTGGTTAACCTTTCTGAGCCTCAGTTTTCTCATCTGTAAAATAGAAATATTATTATGCATCTCATAGAATTGAGTGAGTACAAAGTGAGTAGCATGAGTAAGAATTTGGATAAAGCTTGGCACATATTATGGAAAACTTCCTAAGTACATTACTTATGATAAGTGGTCCATGGCCCTAAATGGATGCTAGATTCATCCAGCAAGCATTAAAAAAAGAAATAAGAATTTTCTGGACTCACCACAAATACACTGATTTTATTGGTCTGGGAGAGACCCAGACATGGCTAATATTTTTGATAATTATTAAAGGGGCTTATTTCAGAAAAACAAGATCAAAGTCATGAACATTAAAATAGCAATAAGTTCAAAACTATCAATAATTGAATCTAAAGAAAGCAAATTAAGCAAACAAACAGAACAGAAACAGAATCATAGATATGAAGAACATTGGGATGGTGGCCAGTGGCTTGGGGTATTTGGGAAAATGGGGGAAAGGTGAAGAGATTAAGAAGTACAAGTTGGTAGGTACAGAATGGGCAGGGGGATGTTAAGAACAAGTGTAGGAAATGGAGTTGCCAAAGAATTTATATAACTGACCCATGGACATGAACAAAGGAGGAGGGATTGCCAGAGAGAGTAGAGGGTGCTGGGTAGTGGGGGGTAAAGGAGGAAAAATTGGGACAACTATAATCATTTAAAAATAAAAAGCAAAATAAAACAATTATAATACAGTATGATTGCCTTTTATCAAAAATTAATACCTCTACAGCATCACATAAAATTAAAATTTTTCTATTGTTGGGAACAATTAAGATACACTCTCTTATCAAGTCTAATGTGTACAATACAGTTTTGTTGTCTCTAGTCACTGTGGTGAATAGTAGAGCGTCAGAGCTTCCGTATCTAGTAGTTGCAGGTGTGTACCCTTAAATAATATTTCTTGCATTCCCTCACCCTCCAACCTCTGGTAACTACCATCCTACTGCTTTGATTATTTCAGGGTTGTTTTTTTTTTAGATTTCACATAGAAGAGATATCATACAGTATTTGCCTGTCTTTGTCTGGCTTATCTTACTTAGCATAATGTTACCAAGGTCCTTCCGTGTTTTTTTCAAAATGCAGAATTTTCTTTTTTCTTGTGTGCTCTCATGTTTATTGAAGCATTATTCACAATAACCAAGATATAGAAATAATGTATCCATGAATGAATGGATAAAGAAAGAGTGGCATATATATAAACAATTCAGCCACCAGACACTGGTAATTTTTCAAATTAGCAATTGTGTAACCTGGGATGAGTACCACTCATCACCAATACCTACAACTCCTATAATCCAGTTTCAATCCATGTTCTACTTTCTACCTTTCCAGTTCACTCTCTCAAATCTCAACAAAACACTTTTAATGCCATGAGGATCCGTGATTTTACCACCTGCACACCCACACTTTCCCCAACCTTTTACTTTCTCTCATTACTTAGCTTCAGATCCATGGTACACCATCAAAGGTATTTACTGGCATATTTTCTCAGCTTCCTCAGCCCTTCCACTTCACCCACTTCATCTGGTAGGGCATCTAGTCTTCAAAGACAGCTCCCAATGGAACATGCCTCCAGTATTCATGCCCCGTGGTAGTCTATCCCTCCTCAGCCATAGTGAGCCTGGCAGATCTGTGGCTCGTTTTCACCAACAGAATGCATTGGAAAATAACCTTGTGCCAGCCCAGGGGTAAGACTAAAAAAGTCCTGGCAGCTTCTGTGTTTGCATTTAGAGGAGCCTGAATCTATCAAGTAGAAATTTGGCTACTCTGCTGGTGAGACCCCATGGAGACACCATATGAAGAGGCCACATGAGAAGGGACGGACCAACTATGCCTTTCAGTTGTCCCTGCCAAGGCTCTAGCCTGAGAAGACTGCAGCCCCAGTCAATACCACATAATGCAACAAAACAATTTGGCCAACCCACATAATTGTAAGAGATAACACATTGCTGTTTCTTTAGACCATTAAGCACTGGGGCTATTTGTAATGAAGCAATATAGAAATAGACATATTTTTCCTGTAAATTTTGTGCTGACATAGTAAATACCTAAAATTGGTGGCATTGTCTTGTGGAACCAGATAGAAAATTTTTAGCAACAGAATTAGTAAAGACTGAAAGGGCAATGAAGAAATTGCTGTTGGAGGCTGGAAAACGGGGGATCTGGGTTACTGACTGTCACCTGTTACATCGTAAGTGACAGAAAGTGTACTTTATGAAAAGTGCATCTGCCTAAGGAGATTCCCAAGCAGAATAAGGCTTTTGCTTAATGGAGAGATATAATTTGATACACAAAAACCTGAAAAGTTTTTAAAGGAATTGTATCAGCTGATACTAAAATAGACAGAAATAATTCAAAAGGAAAATATTCTTGGGGCCATTACTTCTAACAGGCAAAAATCAGGCTGAGAATGCTATTCAGATGCAAACGTGGGTTATGATTATGGAGAAAGAAGCATGGTCTCTGTGGAGCCTAGAGCCCAAATAAAAGAACTGAGACCCCAAAACAACTAGTCTCAAAAGCGAACTTCTGGCCTAAAAAATGTATATTCCTTGCCCCCTGGAATAGGGAATGTTGGTGGTATATGCCCAGCTGGATTTCAGAATTGCTATAGACCAGCGACTCTTACATGCTTCCTGCCTCACTATGCCCTTTAAAAAATAATCTTACACAAAGATTTTATTTTTCATTGCTTTTAGAGAGACAAAAAGGGAGGGAGAGAGAGTGAGAAACATTGACTGGCTGCCTCCTGTATGTACCCAGACTGGAGATCAAAGTTGGAACCCAGGCATGTGCCCAGACTGGGAATTAAACCCATACCCCTTTGGGGTTACAGGATGATGTTCCAACCAGCTAGCCCCGCCCATCCCCCTCAGCCAAGGCCCTTACTCCCTTTTAAATAGGAGTATCTCTATTCCCTGTTTTTGTCTCACAATTTTGTGTTGGGTATTGGGGGGGTCAGATATTGTCTCTTTTTTTTTTTTTTAATTTTATTGTTGTTGTATTACATCCATCCTCTTTTTACTCCCCTCTGTCCCCCTCCCCACCCACCCATTCCCCCCAAAGTCAATCCACCTGTTGTCCATGTCCATGGTTCCTTTATACTAGGTTCTTGTCTAAGCTGCTCCCCTTCCTTGCCTCTGCCTTCCCCCTCCCCCCAACCCCTTTCTCCCTGACCACTGCAGGCCTATTCACTGTATTCAAGATATTGTCTCTTTACTTCACACATCTTCATATAGAGAATGTATGCACCCAAGAACCCCCATCTACACTCAATGACAACATACTGGACTTTAAAGTTTGAGCATACCACTATTATGAGACAAAACTCCTAAGGTCTTGGGAAGGGAATGAATATGTTTTACATATGGATGAGATATGAATAATCAAAGCCGCAGGATAGACTCTGATAGGGAGTCTCCCAAAATAGGTCCACTATACTCCACCTTCTTATCCTCCTCTTCCATCATTTAATCAACAGAATGTAGCAGGAGTGATGCTATGCCAGTTTCAGTTCTCAGCCTTAAGAAGAATTGCAGCTTCTATTTTTTCACTATTGTAGACCTCAGCTGCCATTAATAAGTGACTATCTCGTTGGAGATGCCAGGTGGAATGGAAGAGTCTATTCATGTAGACAGAGTAGCCCAGACATCCCAGCATACCAGCTAACCCACTATTCCTTCCCGCCAAGATACAAACATGAGACACATACAGCACTGCTGTGGACGTTTCGGCCCAGCCAAGTCCACTGCATATTGCAGCCATGCCTCACACCTTGTGAAGCAGAAGAACCCAAAGTCCAACCACAGAATTGGGAAAACTAATACATCGTTGTTTTAAACTACTATGTTTTTGATATCTTCTGTAGCAGTTGGTAACTGAAACACCTCAATCCTAACTAAATAAAGCCCTTACCTCATGTAAATGCAGCATAAGTACACATCCAAAGCTGAATGAGGCTGGAGAAGAACATGTAACCCTGTTAACTGGTCTCACTTTATTTATTTTTTATTTTAAAGATTTTATTTATTATTTCCAGAGAGAGGGGAAGGGAGAGAGGCGGAGAGGGAGAGAAATATCAATGTATGGTTGTCTTTCACCTGCCTCCAGCCACAGACCTGGCTGGAGACCTGGCTTGCAGCTTGGTTATGTGCCCTGGCTGGGGAATCGAACCAGTGACCTTTGGGTTTGCAGGCCAGTGCCTTATGCACTGTGCTACCAGCCAGAGCTGGTCTCACTTTAAATCATAGCCAAAATTCCACGTGGACTGTTGGGGCTACAGAATCATAAAACTGTGTCCCCAGTCCATTCATGGCTTGCATAAGCCACCCCTTTCTCGCTTTTTTACTTTGCCTCTTTTAGTTAATGCCTTAGCCTTCATTCTCTCAGTTCATGACCTTTGCTCCTTCTCTCACTCTTAAAATAGAACTAAATGACAGTGTCCACACGCTCCCTGTCATATGCACCTGCCTACATCCAGGGCCATTAAATCTGCATTTCCTTCTGGGCAAACTGTCCCTGTTCCTATTTAGCACCACAGCCTTCAGTTTTGCACTAGATCCCACCCTCTCTTGCTTCAGCACCTATTTCTTCTGCTTCATCCATTTTTCCTTCTCTAACAGATCATTTCCCTTAGGGAAACAATCCTCCCACCTTAAAAATTAGGCTTCTCTTGATTCTATTTCCCCTTCTAATCACTTTGACATTTCAGTGTTCCCTTTTATAGTAAAATCCCTCAAAATGTTGCCCATATTGTCTATAATTTCTTTTCTCATACTTAAAAGAAATTCTAATAAGGATTTTACTCACATCTACTTCACTAAAACTGTAGAGTTGCTGATGACCTTCCTGTTAACAAATACAAGGGCCAATCCTCCGTCCTTACTTTATTTGAACTTCCAGCAACATTTAAGATAGTTGATATGTACTTGCTTGTCTTCAAACCACTGCCTTTACTTAATTTCCAGGACACAGGGTCTCTGACTACCTCCATTACACTAGCCCCTTCTTTCAATTTTCTTTGCTGCTTCATACTTGTTTCCACAGAACCTAAATGTTGGAGTACCTCATGGCTTGGTGCATAGACCTCTCCTCTTCCTTACACACTTGTTGATATCATTTAGTCTCATGATATCTAAATGATAATGCCACCCACATGCTGCTATTAACCTCAAATGTACTGTATATATCTAGTCCTACTCTCTCCTCTAATGTCCAGATTTATACCTCCTTACTCGGGCATTTAAAATTTAACTACATAAACTCCTGTTCTCTCTCATACCACATTCTCTCTTTTTTCCCTAGGCTCAACCCTGTTCTTTCACGTATTCAGGCCAAACACCTTTGAGCCATTCTTCATTCTTTTCTTTCTCTCAAACTGCACAACCAGCAAATACTGTGAACTCTACCTTGAAAACATGCTCAGAATATGACCACATGTCACTTCTGTAGCACACCGCCACTTTGTCTAAGCCATAATCATCTTTTCCATGGAATGTTTCAACAGCTTCTTAACTATTCCTCCTAGTTCCCTACAGGTTTTTCTCAATACAGCAATCAAAGGAATCATTTTAAAATGTAAGTCAGACCATGGTACTCCACTGCCCAAAATCTCCAATGCCTCCTATTTCACTCAAAGTTAGAATCCTTACTCTACTTACAGAACCCTAAAAATTCTGCATACCCCCTAATCTCCACCCTCACCTCTCTGACCTCATCTCTTATTTCACTTCACTTCCTCACTCCATCTAATTACCTCAGGATTTCTTAGACTCTCCAGGCAGGTATCAAGTCATTTGCACTTGCTTCTTTCTGGAGTGCCCTTCTCTCAATGTTTTCGTGCCTACTCTCTTTGCTCCTTCATACTCAAAAACGCTTTTAATGAAGTTTCCCAGGTAACTTTTTCTAAAGTTTCCCAAGTATTTCCCAATTCCTATTTTCTTTCTTATTTTTCTCTGTAACAATTACACCATTTGTGTACACACATAGGAAGCTCTTTCTATGTTCACTAAAACTCAACCTCCGTGAGAGTCAGGACTTGCCTCTTTCATTCACAGTTGTTTCATCATCAAGAAAGGTACCCAGCACACAGTAGGTATTCAGCTGATATTTCTGGAATAAATATTGAGTAGTCCCAATAAAAATACAAATTCTAGAGCTGTACATGCAGCAACATGGATGAACCTCAAAAACATTCTGAGCTAAAGAAACCAGACATAAAAGGGTACATATGGTATGAATCCATTTGTATAAAGTTCTGTCAAAGACAAAACTAATCTATAATAACAGAAAGCAAATGAGTAGATGCCAGAGGCTAGAGGCTGGTGAGTGAGTGAGGCAATTGGGAAGAAACACAAGGGAACCTTTCATGGTAATGAAAATGTTCCTTATTGTGGTTGTGCTGATGGTTACACAGGCATACGCATTTGTCAAAACTTTTAGAATTTTACATTAAAAATGGTCACATTTCATTGTATGGAAGTTATACTTCATGTCACCAAGTTAAGGGAGAAAATGCCAAAAACATGGAGTTAATTTATGTCTTTGAAATAACAAGAACTCACAGTGATTCTGTATTAAAAAAGAGAGAGAGAAAGAGCTAAATCTCACACATTTAATTTAATAAGCACTATATTTAAAGAGCACATCAGTTATTTTACCCTGGTTTCCTATGTAAGGAATGGGTTATATCTTAGGAAATATTAACCAAACCTATCATGCCTCAGGTTTAGCTCTTTGAATATTTTTTTTCTTTCAACATGATTCATTTATTTCTCTTTCTTACTAAACAGAGGGTATAACTAAATTCCTGTCAACATGGTAGGAGGTAGACCTGCAGAGAGGAGGCAATACATGCCTATATCACTCCAGGTCTCATTAGGAAATTCAAAATGAGAATTTAATATATATAACCAGTGCAAACCAAAAACAGTAAGAACAAGCAAATTCACTGTTTGCGAGTAGTTGAGAAAAATGACACATTTTTAATCCAACAGTTTTTGCAGATAGTGCTCAACAAGCCTATTTCCAATAAATTTTAAAAGTTACCTAGATCCATAATGCAACATGGGAGTTAGGAGCACCAATACACTCCCCTTTCTACCAATGCACCTGGGCAGTTGAAAATTTATATATAACTTCTGACTACCCCAAACTTTACTGCTAGCCTACTGTTGACCAGAAGCCTTATTGATAATGTAAGTAGTTAGTTAACACACATTTTATGTTATGTGTATTATATACTATATTCTTAAAGTAAGCTAGAGCTCTGACAGGTGACTCGGTGGATAGGCACTGACCTGTGAACCCAAAGGTCACTGGTTCAATTCCCCAGTCAGGGCACATAACCAGGTTGTAAGCCAGGTCTCCAGCCAGGTCCGTAGTTAGAGGCAGGTGAAAGGCAACCATACATTTATATTTCTCTGCCTCTCTGCCTCCCTCCCTTCCCTTCTCTCTAAAAATAATAAATAAAATCTTTAAAAAAAAGTAAGCTAGAAAAAGAAAATGTTATTAAAATAATCATAAAAAAGAAAATGCATTTATAGTACTATACTGTATTTATTAGTATCATAAGTTTATATCATCTGTTTACAAGGTAAACATTCAACCTGTTAGTGCTACATCAATATTGTTTTATATGATTAAAAATACTATAGATGGGGGAAAGGGACAGAGGGGAGCAAAAAGGGGATGGATGTAATACAACAACAATAAAATTAAAAAAAAATACTATAGATGATATACATAGTACTAAGACTAAACATCAAAAATGAAAATATGTGGAAAATACAAAGATTCATGTATTGATAGTAAATCAATATGCTTGCTTCATGGTAGCATGGCCTAGCCTATTCGATAATGAATGAATCATTATAAAATTATTATGGCAAACAGTATTACAATCATACTCATAATATAGTATTAGAAACATGGTTACATTTTTCTAAACCACTTACCTATGATGATAGTTGATGCACAGTTTCTCCAATTCCTAGAGAGAAGCACACTGTACAATAATGTAATTCTTTGAAGGTCCGTGATATTCTACAGAGTGAATACTTAGGCAATAATGGTGATGATAACATAAAAACGTCTCATACAGTTCTTGCTTCACAGCTGTTGCTAGGTTTTCATTCAGTGGAAGTGGATCATCATAAAGGTCTGCATCCTTGTGTTTATGCTGAGAGGCTGAGAAGGAGGAAGCAAAGTGCGGGTCTTGCTGTCTCAGGGGTGGTGGTGAAGGGGAGGCGGGAGGTGCAGCATTCTCAGTGTGACTTTACGGAAATCCATCTTAATTCTCCAGAAATGTCTCTATGCGGTACCAATCCTTCTTCCACCAGTGGCTTAAGTTTCAGTGTCCATGTCATTGAAGGGTCCATGTCATAAAAGAAGTCAAAAGCAATCCTGAATAACTGGAACCCTAATGTCAATTTGTTTTCTGGCACTGCTGTTTCTATGTCCTCTTCCTCCTCATCTGGCAGTGGTTGGAAGCATCATCTCCATCAAACCGTCTCTGTTCGTTCCTCTGGTGTCTATTTGCGCTTCAGTTTCTCCAAGATCCGTATACTGAAACCCTTTACATACCCCACCACCACCACCACCACTACCACCACACACAGCTTTTTGGCCGAATCTGCAATATCTCTCATTATTTCCTTGATTGGCTCACTTGTAAATCCCATGAAGTCATGCACAACATCTGAGCAGTTTTCTTTTTAGAAATTTATTGTTCCAGGCTTGATATCTTCTTCAATAACAACAATTGTGTCATTCATGGTACAATCCTTCCAGACTTTAATGATGTCCTTCCCACAGAATACCCTGTATAATGAGCTTTAAAGGTTTTATGAGCCCTTGACCTAGAGAATGAATTAAAGACATCCAGTCAGACCACTTTGACACTTTTGGTGTTGAACTCATGGGATTCTGGGCAGCCAGGAGGCATTATCCAATATCAGAAGAACTTTAAAAGATCATCTCTTGTTGGCAAGGTATTTCCTGACTTCAGGGACAAACCACTGATGGAGCCAATGCAGAAAAAGAGATCTCATTGTCCAAGCCTTCTTGTACCATGTTCATACATAATGGGAGTACAATAATATTCTATCATCTATACATTGTCTATAAATTTCTCATTGCTGTTGATATTTCTAAGGTACAAGTTTCATCTGTGAGCTTTCGAGTTGTCACAAATTTCCAAAGAAATATTTATTAACTTTTTTCATTATTGAAAAAATATCTATATATAAGTAGACATGCAGCTCAACCCTTATCAGTAAAATGGTTATTCAAGGGGCAGTTGTATTTATATACATTACATTAAAATTAATTTGACAAAAAATGTGCAGTAAGTAAACAGAAGAACATTTTTTCACTGGACTGAAAGAGACTAATCTATGAATGAATCTCCAGAAAATTGGGCTACATGCAAAAAACCAATCCAAAAAATGTTACATACTGTGTGATTTCATTTATATAACCTTCTTAAAATGACAGAATTACAAAAGTGGATAACAGATTAATGGTTGCTAGGGGTTAAGCAGGCAATTGAAAGCAAGAAGGAAGAGGGCTTGCCTATAAGTGGGCAACAAAAGAGGTCCTTGTGGCAGTAGAAATGTATCTTGACTGTATCAACATCAGTATCCTGGTTGACATTGTACTATAGTTGTGTAAGATGTTGACACTGGGGAAAACTGAGTAAGGGGTGCAGGACATTACAACTGCATGTAAACCTACAGTTATCTTAAAATTAAAAGTTTAATTGAGAAAATGAATGAATTACTTAATCCTTTAGGAAAATTTTATTTCCCAAATAGGGAAATACATTCATGATACCCAAAATAATTACAGAATGAAGGGTTAAGGGTAAAAATCACTCGTTGCTATTTATTGAGCAATTATTATGTGCTAGGTATGTTCACATATATCTTCATTTTGCCCATTTAACAAACTTGTAAAAAATGGAGGGCAACCTCAGTTTTGCAAAAAAAAAAAAATTTGCCAAAGAGGAAAATTATGTTTTCTAAATTCATACATTTAAAAAAGGAAAAATCTGCAAACAGATGAGAAACAGTATATAGCGTGTTAGGCTTCATTGGATAAATATGATCCTATGCATTTAAATTTTTTCTTCTATAATTATTTGTATCCCCTGGATTTTCTGTAATGAACATGCTTTATATCTTTAAAGCTTTTTGAAGGATGCACAAAGGTAACAAAGTAGGACATTTTTGTCAAGGACAAGTGAGCATGGATACATGATTCACAGTGCAATACTAAATCTCTAGCTTAGTATCAACAGTATTTTAATAATTTCCTCTAATTAATAAGGGAGAGTTGAGTATTAATAATGTTTAAAGATGTTAAAAATAACAATTATGAATCAGAAAGGAAGAAGTTGGAGAATTTAGAAAATGACTAAATGGAATAAATACAACATTTTTTGAAAGGTGGATTTTTTTTTAATTTCTTTTTTTTTTTTAATTTTATTGCTGTATTATATCCATCCCCTTTTTTCTCCCCTCTGCCCCCCTCCCTGAAAGGTGGATTTTATAATTACTAATTACTGTATTTTTGTTCTCATTTCTACCCAATTGAAGGATGAGACATAGGCAGGCCTGAGACCAGTCAGAGTTGAGCACAATCTCCTAGGCAAAGAACAACCAGTACCTGGATTTTGGTGACAGCAATGGGAATAGGAAGGAAGGACAGAGGTGAGAAAAGCTAGAAAGGAAGTAGATAAGATAAAGTTAATCATTTGCAATAAATAACAATGGTTAGCAAAAAGCTGAAGTGTGATGTAATAGAAAAAAAAACAATAGTGGTTATGGTGCTGGTTTTGCCATGACCCAGATCTATATCCTCATTTTCCTCATCCCTGCAATGAATGTGTGACCAGAATAATAACAGTAGTGTTAACAAAAATCCCAGGGGGAATCTGATTCAAAGGCTGGGACATAATAGATTCTGATGATACCACTGCTGTGTATACTTGAACAAATTACTTAACTTCTCTGTGCATCAGTTTCCATTTTAAAATAGGAACAATAATAATAATGCCTATCTCTCGGAATTGCCCCACATAAACCTGTAGGGAAGTGCCTGGCATATAAGGGTCAATAGCAAGAGCAATTAATTACAGGACTACCCGTACTTAGAACTGATCACAACTATACCTCATGGTTCTAGCACAAAATTTGGTTATAAAATTCAGTTTTTATTGCCTCTCTAACATAATAATGTATACTCGAGGGAGATAGTATTTATGGGAATATGATGCACATGCATCTGGAATTTGGGTAGCTGAGACATCAGACTTGAAAAGTTACAGCATTTAGATGCAAATTCCTACAGTGAATGCTAGTTGTCACATCCACTCTTTCTAACCCTGCACCACCACATCCGAATATTTGTCATAGGTATTACCCTACAGCAAAAGAACATAAAGATCTGAGTCATTTTGAAAAAAACAAGTGTTGACCCAGCAGCTGCAACCGTCAGAAACAAACCACCCTGAGTGCAACGGATGTCCATGGAGCAGGTGGAGAGAGTGCAGCTGACCTCCCATCGGGGCCTTGTTGCCATCACTGGTTGCCAAGAATCTGAAGCAAGAACAGGGTGAGGTGGCATACTGAAACATGCATGTGGATTCCCCTTCCCCCTAAGCCTGTCCTCACCCGAATCTCATTACCATATAGGAATGGCAGTTAAACAATGTCTGTCAACTGAAAAAATAGCCACTATTTGCCTAAGGTTGCAGGAGGGGAACCAAGTCTAAGAAGGTCAAGCATTGGAGGAAAGGGTACAGTTGAACCAACAGTATCAGTACATATGCCTGGAAGATATCTATATAACAACTGTAGATAAATCTGTGTTATTATTTAAGATTTAACCTCCTGAATTTGGTAGAAAAAAAAAAGAGAGAGAGAGAGAGAGAGATTTCTTTCAGAGCCAACTTTCAATTTCAACTTACATGAGGCTTCCAGCATGCAGCAGGCATTTTCTAAGCCACCACCTAGAACGGTGTTTAAGGGTACTTTCCTGTCTCGAGTCAGGGTAATTATCTTGAAGTTCCCTCAACTTCAATTTATAGGCCACCAAAATTGCTAGTTTGGAAATTTCTATAATGTAAAGGAGAAATGGCAGTTACAGAGTTTTTTCCTTGTTTCTCTCCCTAGTGGCAAAGGATATTTTTGCTTTATCTGTTTTTTAAATTGTTCTCATCATTCTTAAAATCATGCACTGAATAGGCAGAGCAGATGTATCAAAGCTTAGTATCTCTCATTAAAATGATTCATAAATCTAAAAAGTCACTCAGTGTTTGTGTCTTTCTGACCACCCAGAACACAAAATGCCGTTATCAGCTCAGGAGTTAAACCTAAAATCATGACCATGCTCCCCTTGGATCTTGAACACTTGCTCTTAGTAACACATTGAAATTTCTTATCAGCTATCTTTTCCTCTACAAGTGTCGATAGAGATCATCTGTAGTTTTGATATTTTTTTGCTAACAGGTAAAACTATCAAGAGGAGGTTGCATGTCGGAGAAGCTCCTAAAATAGCGGCAGCTTGTTTTTGAGCTTAGTCATTTTAGTGATGACCTCCATCCTTTCTAGTAATTTTTAAAAAGCCTATTTCCCTGTATTGTCTCTTCCTTTTTAAAATAGCTGGAGGTATTTCTATTTCCAGCTCAGACCTTGCACTGGTAATTAATACAGCTTGTCTAAGGTAGATGACCCTTAAGGATGGTCCCATCATAGCATTACAAAATCAAATTACTTCCTCTGATGTATTGAAATACACATAGAAATTAGTTTTCTGGTCACATTACTTTTTCTAACTTGAGTTATTTTTATTGGTGTTTTCCTAATTATTGAAAACAAGCAGCAGAGTAAACAAATAGCACAGCCAGGAATTGTTGGCTCAAGAAATGGAATTTTTCTTTAGGTTAATTTTTCTGTCCACTAAATAATTGAAAGGAGATGATATTCTTGAATTACAATAGAATCATGGAATTAATCGGCTAAGAGCTATAAAGTCAATGGTCAAATGTTTCCTAGTAATGATAACTTTCAGAAACTCTATGGAACCCAACAGGTTGTAACTTTATTATGCAAGTTTCAAATATGAGAAAATTGAGGCTCAGAAAATTTTAGTCATGATGAACAGCAAGTGGCCAAGCAAGGACTCAAACCAGGGAAATTCTGAGTCCAGACACCCTGCCCAGTCCTAGAGCCATTCTCTATCCCACAGACCTACAACTTTAGGCAGTATGAGATGCACACAGCATTGCAAGGGGCACAAAATTCTCATCCCCAGTTGTACAGGGTCCTTAGTTTTTCAGCCACATTTCTTACTGCATATACATGTATATTTACATCAGGATATACTTTAACCTTGATTCTTTGTGTTATATTATACAGTATATGCACATTATATATTATATACATTATGTATATGTATATGAGTGAATTTGCAGGCATGTGGACATGTATGTTTCTAGATTGACCTCTGTGGTTTGTTAAATACTGATGTTCACCTTTGGAAATTGCAAAGAGGGAGAGGCACGTTAGGGCTTACTGTTTCAATCCTATTTTCTATGTTTATATTATCTGCAGAGAAATGAAGCCACTTTAAGCCTGATGCTCATCGTAGTAGTTCTCTTCAGAGCCCTCTCCCCTCTTTGAGAAATTAATTTTTCCTGCTTCTCTTCTTGTCTACCCCACACCTGGGTTTTGTTCTTTGGTAATCACATGATATGAAAAATCTTCCTGAAATAATGTAGGTAAATTTACTTTTCCTTCGGGTGCCTCAACTCTCTTAAAGGGCTCCATTTTCTGTCTATTTTGTGCCATCCACAAGCATTTGGAGGATCTTCTGACAGAGCCTCTATGAATCATGTGTATGCTTTCCTGTCTTACTGTAATTGCAGGCTCGGTACAGGTGTGACTGTAACCAAAGCTGCTGGAAGAAAGACCAAAGTGAAAGGGTGATGGGGCAGTTCTGGAACTCTGCACACCTTAAACTTGAGACAAAAGAGAAAGTGGATCAACAGCCAGAGAATATTAATCCTCCTATTCCTTGTTTGATAATATTTACTACATAACAGAAGACCAGCTATGGGGATTGTGTTCTATCATTTTGATTTGCTACATATGTTAAAAATGATTAAAGAGGAAATTTAGGTGATGCAAACAAACTTTATTTAATACTTCATGACTCAGAGAGAGAGTTTCTTTTCCGAGAACCACAAAATGGGGCAGGAAGCAGGAAGCTTTTATGGGATAAGAAATCAAGAACAAGAAAGAGAAAAATAGAAAACATCTGATTGTTGGGGTGAGAAGGCCAAGAGTTGACTTGGCGTTTGGGAATTGGCTGACTGAGTATACTGCTTGTCTGGTCAAGCAGAGTATTTATTTACAGGGACAAGAAAGTTATCTAAGTTTCAGTTTGCTCACGTGGCATTCTGTGCAGAAGCAGCTTTACCTTGGGCCTACAAAGTTATTTCAATAAGGTGACTTTTTAAAAATCATTAAATAGCAATAGCAGTATTGTTTTGCTCCAAGTGTATCTTAACCATTCCATCTCCTACTCAGTTTGGACATGTGAAAAAGTGAGGAAATGCTGTCAAAAAGTCCATTGGCAAACCAGATGCCTGCAAACTTTGGGGGAATAGCAAATGGATTGGATGATAGGCTTGGGACCAGAAAGATCTTGACACACTTGAATTATGGACCAGAAACAATGTGATAACCACCATAATGACTCAGGAAAAGGCCTGTACCTGTACACAATAAAGAAGAGAGGCTCATCTTTACTGAATATCTTCTTGGTATGCGGTCCTCTTCAAAGTACTTTTGCGTATCTTGTAAATTTTGTAAGTTATAGTAAAATCACACCCTGGCAGATGATTTTTACCTAGTGGGGTAAGAAAATGCAAGGTTAATGGGGACAGGAGTGGATGAGAGCTAAGTGCTCTATCTGAATTCATGTTATGAGTGGGTGCATATCTCTGGGTTTGATCATAGTAAGTGTGAGGAGCTGTGGGACTCAGGGTTTTCAGTAACCCTCCACTGCTGTGGTGCCACCTGCGTAGGTGACACCTGCGTAGGGCCATCATGGCTAGAACTGATACAAGGACAACTGCATTGCTGAGACCACAGAGGAAGTCGTGCTTCCAACTCTAAATATTATTCTGTAAGTGAAAAAAGGGCAAAAAGGACTACCTTCAGAAGAGGAGAGAGTCTCATTTTACATGGGGTACAAATTATCTATGGTCAACTTGATCTTTGTAAATTCCTTCAATCGATTTTATATCACCAGAACCTGGGTCACACAAAAGTCCAAAGCCAAAAGTTAGCTCTTTTTGTCCCACCGTGTATGTTTTTGTATTGGTTCCCTGTCCCTGGTTCCCCACGAATCCTATGGGGATGGGGAGTGTTATGTGGGGGGGTCGGGGGCCGGGTGGGAAGATAAGGAGAATATTACACACACACTTTTATTATCATGTGCGACACAGATCCCACTGAACCTCTGTGAGTTAAATGAATTTTCAATGCAAGTCACTGTTATGAGGAGAACAAGGGACGCTCAAAACTTTGTCATGTAACTCAAGAAATTAGAGGTATTGAGTGGTAGGACAATATATTCACAGAAGACCCATAGCTATCTTAAAATCTTTGGAGAACTGCCCAGTGTAACAGGAATTAGAACAGAGATGATCATTTTCAAATAGGTGGGAATGGCCATCTGCAGCTTTGTATTAAAAAATAAAACATGGGGCAATATCAAGGTCAGTGGGAAAGCATCCTACTTGACAATGATGTCTGTCCAACACTTGAAAGAATGCCGGTGCCCAGGTGTTGCACAAGTTAGACCACATAGTGAGCACGTGATAAAGGAGTCCGTGTGGGTTTGCAAATGCTGTTTTCTGTCATGCACACTGGGAAGTCAAATAATCAGTCTGGAATGAGAAAGAGAGAGAAGCAAATTTCAGAAATGAGAGAATTTACCTCCCTAAAGAGCATTCTTCTTCATTCCTGGTAAATTTCCACTTTTCATGCATTCCCTCATAAGGAAATCCATGCGTGTATCCTTCCAATAGATTTCTCTTTTTTGGCTTTAGCTATTCAGCCTATTCATCTAGGTTTCTGGTTTTTGTAACCAAACAATCCCTTTAGAGGATCATATCTTGGCGGGACATATTTCAATCCCATTTAATCAGTTCAACCGATATTTAATAAGTGCCTGATCATTGGGGTCCAGTAATGAGCCTGGTATATGACTAGTACTTATGGAAGAGTCAAAGGGAACTTCAGGCATAGATTATGATGTGACATATGTAAACAAAACATGACTGAACATAACGAGTGTCCTTAGTTCTTCACACTCACATCTTACTTCTGAGTTTTCTTTAACTATATGTCTAATCAATGCTAGTGGGCAAGATGTGTGGGTGGCAGTGGCTGACATACAGACTTTTTAATTGCCATAAATGCAAACCTGGGGGTTGAGGGGAAGTTTGACACAGGAAATAGCCAGCAATGGGGCTCTCTGACAATGAAGAACACCATCCAGTGAAGCCCTTTAATTAAGCAAGGTTTTTTAAAAATTAAAAAACAAAATGTGCAGAAACTACTGCCTTAATCTCAGAAGATAATCATCCTCACTTACAGTCTTGAACTGACTCAGTATCCATAATGACGGAAGTACAAGTAGAGCTTTTATCCCACATAAACCATTACCAGGACATAACCGATTAAAAAGTTAACCAAAATCTCTATCCCAAGGGAGAACCCTGACTTCTAGGAAGGGCCTGAGAGTAATAATAAACACAGAATCAGTTTCTATTCCTGCTCTGACTGCAAGGTCCAAAGCAAAGGAAACCCAAACGGAGTGAAAAATTGGGACGAAAACTCTTTTAATTGGCCACAAGCAGCCAAACTTCCTCTTCTGGGTTATCTGTGCTTAAATAACTGACATCAGAACCAGTGCCACTGCTTTCCCCAAAGCAAATTCCTCTGCTACCAGCCCCCCAGGGAAATGGTTTCTGCAAATCTCCTCATGGTGCATGCTGCTAAATTGAAATCTCAAATAATGGATCAGGTGAGTAGAGCCTGGGTCACATGCTTGGGCCATACCAGCAACAGATCCTGGAAAAAACAAGCCATCACCCTTACTCATAATGAGGCAGAAGTCTTAAAGTGGGAAATTCTCCAAACTCAGGAATGTTGTTCAAATAATCTAGTCAAGCAAAAGCATGCACATGTTGATTATATTACCCCAAGGACTTAGTCTTCACGTCTAAAATGTAGTTCATTAATAACCTAGTTTGGTATAATTAATTAATTAATTAAACTGCTAACCATCCTGCCAAAGTCATTCTGCCCTTTTTTTTTTTTTTTAAATAAAGATTTTATTCATCATTTTTCAGATAGGAGGGAAGGGAGAGAGGCAGAGAGGGAGAGAGACATCAATGTATGGTTGCCTTTCATCTGCCTCCAGCCATGGCCCTGGCTGGAGACCTGGCTTGCAACCTGATTATGTTGCCCTGGCTGGGAATCGAACCAGTGACCTTTGGGTTCGCAGGCTGGTGCCTTATCCACTGTGCCACCAGCCAGGGCATTCTGCCCTTTTTATTTGTGGTAACGTAACTCCCTCCAAATTTAACAGGGCACATGACCATCCAGCTAGCAACTACATTTCCCAACCTCCTTTGCAAGTATGACTATGTGACTGAATTCAGAATTCTCACCAATGGATGTGAAAAGATGGCATTTGTAATTCATCCATCTTTTCATTAATGATAAAAGCACTTAGCCTTTCCTTCCTATTTTCTTCCTCCTTCTAGCTTAGTAATGGCAACAATCGAACTAGCTGCATTGGGCCTATTTAGGAGATGCAGGTGTTGACATTGTCGGAACCAACCCATAAGCCTGGTCCCTGCCTGACTTCACAGAGCAGTGAAGTCCTGGGTTCTAGCCCTATTAGAACACCTTTGAGCTGTCTCATGAAAAAGAAATAATTTCTCTCTTATTAGGTGATGTTTTCATGGGCTCTTTGTTACTGCAGCTTAGGCTCCACACTACCTAATATGCTTAGCCATTCAAGAAGAGATAGTATGTACAAGTGGGAGACCTAAGAAAACCCAGATTTACTTATGAACAAAATCGTGTGTTTATTCTTACATGTTTAAACGTCAGTCACCTTCAAAGCACTCTCCATTTGGTGCAATACATCTATCAAGATGTTTATTCCACTGCTCAAAATAGTTTTTGAACTCATCAGTTTTGATTCCTTTTAGTGTTTCTGCTTCTGCTATGTTTTGGTTTGTTTGTTTATTTGTTTCACCTCTTCCTCATCCGGCAGAACCTTTAAGGACTTTTTTCTCTGGGAAACAAAAATATACTCGCTCAGGGCAAGATAGGGTGAATGGGGCAGGTGGGGCATGAGGGTTTTGCTGTTTTGGGTCAAAAGCTGCTGAACACTGAGAACATGATGTGGGCATGTGAGCTCATAAATTACCCATCACGAAATGGGCAAATGCGTTGAAAGAGCCTTCAAAACATTTTGCCTGAAGTTCAAAGCAGCAGTACACTGGTACAGCTGGGTTCCTAGAACACTCACCTACTAGGGGAAGCCTTCCTACAAGGGGCTCACCCTCCAGAAGATAATTCTGGGGTTTTCTTTGGGTGCCCCCCCCCTCCCCACCCCTGTGGCTCCGGAGCTCTTGCCTGAAGTGCTACAGGTAGGCTCATAGGCTACTAGTGTTCAGATTGCTGCCTCAAGTAACAGATAGAAACCCTGTGGGAACCCAAATGAAGTTCTCAATCTCTAGATCAGTGCATGGAATGTAGTTAGTAGGTACGTGACAAATGCTAGCCAGTTCTCTGACTCCTTTTTGAGAATCGTGGTAGCCCAGTGTTCTGAAGTAACATTGTTGGTTTTACTCAATAGGAAATTCTTCAACATTTTTGGCAATGTTTCAAAAAAACTCTCACAGATAAGATCATCACATTGTTGTTGCAGCTTAACTTTACTCAGATAAGAATTTAGCAAAGAGGAGGGAACTATGCTTGAATCTGATTCTATATATTCCCAATATGTATAACTTGTTTAGCTGGAATGCTTATAAATATGGGGTACCTGGCTTAGATTTGAACCCTTTTAGCAAAGAAACCTTTCTTTAATCTTTAAACGGACCCCAGCCAAGAAAGCTGCTGAGCTTCCCATCATGGGCAGATAACCTTTGTGGCAGGAGGAGGTTCCACAGCACCATAGAGGGCACATGCTACCAGGTGGCTGGGGAGCCGGGGGGAAGGGGAATTTGAGGTTAAGGAGACTCAGAATGAAGGAAACCATCAAAAGACTTCCGTCAGTGACTGTACTGTAGTGATCTGTGAAAGTGTCCATTCCCCTTAGGTCGAGCAACTAGCCAGTCATTGATTCATTAGTTTAGTGATGTTTATTGAGCACTGACCATGTGCCAGATACTGAGTGAGGCACTGAGGGTATAGTTATGAATAAAATAAAATCTGTAAGGTCTTCAGAGAAAATTAAAGCAAGGATAGGAGATAGCAAGTGACAGGAATGCTCTCTTAGATGAGGTGGCTTGAGAGGCTCCTTTAGGGGGCCAATCTGAACAGAAACCAGAGGAAGTGAGAAGGGGGCCCTGTGGGAGTATCCCTGGGAGTACCAGCAGGCAGTGTCAAAGACAAAGGCCCCCAGTAGGGGCTCACCGGCAAGTTTCAGGAACAGAAAGGAGGCTGGTGTGGCTGCAGTAACCAGAAGGAAAGTCATCTGAGATGCAAGGTGGAGAGGGGTTCTTGGCCTAGATAATACAGTCCTTCTCAAAATGGTCACTGACCACTAAGCACAAGGGTTGGGTCTCACTTACCCCAAGTTCTCTGTAGTGCTTTAAGACTCTAAACACTCTGCAAAGAAACTAATAAACTGAACAAACTGCTCTGCAATAATCTGTACACAGCAACATTAGGATACCCAGCCATGAGAAATACCTGTATAGTTTACTTAGAGATTTTGGCAATTCTCTGTACAACTAAGCTTGTCTTTGGCAATCAACTAGTTACATTTGCTACAAGAAAAGACAGTTTATTTCCGCATAACTGCTGATCTCAGAACAAGGAATGAAACTGCTCGAGATAATAAGTGCCTAAAATGTTGTAAGACCTGGAGCAGAGATGGCACCAGTCTATTTTGGTCATTATTTTGATGGAGTCACTAGAAGAATTTGTTGAAAAAAAACCACTTCTTTATTTTAGGGCTGCAGAGTCAGGTACCCAGGAAATGCAAAAAAAAATGCTGCCTGCATGGTAGAGTCCCCATATTGGTAGAAACATTTTTTCACTCCTAGATTATCTAAGGGACTTGTGAAATGACATCGCTTAGTCTAGAAATAGTCTTCAGTAGAAGTGAATTTAGTGTTGGTTTTAAAAGGACAACCTCTCCTTTATCAAGAAAGACTTTAAATTTGCAGGGGGAGGGAAGGGTTCTCTTTTTCCTAAGGCCAAGAATGGCCTTTGACTCAAGGTTAGATTAAGCTATTCCATAAAGGACACTGAGGGCTTTGTGATGGCAACAGGAAAAGACCAAGAAAAGAGAGAGCCTTGCTGAAGGATACATGCCTGAGAGGGAAGGGTGGGCTCTGGAAGGGGGGGAGGGAGGAAGGCAAAGAGTGAAGAAGATGAAGGAGACCTGGAAGTAACTATTATTTCAAGAGATGGCCCTGATAAGCTTATTGTAGAGTGTGGAGCCCGGTCAGTGACCTTTAACTGGACTCGGGTTACATTTGCTGTCAGTATTCAGTCGTCACAGGAATGGTCCCATTCTTTTGAAAGATGTGTACAAAGGACAGCTACACTGAAATGCCGCCTGTAATGGCATTCAAGTTTTCACCTGTTCTGTGTCACATCCATATAGGTATTTCAGGCCACTGTGCCTTGTAGCCTCCTACTACTTGCTGTACCAAGTAGGGTAATGTGGCCCACAATTTCTGCATAGGAGTGGCGGGGGCTCAAATATACAGTGATTGTTGCAAGAAGTAGGGGGTCTGTCTGAGGGGCAAGAGACCCATCTTTTCCTATGGGATCATTTTAATTTCATTGAGACATTTTTTGGGAGATTTTATAAAAGTTTTTACAATAGTCCACCAATATGTAGTTTTGAATAGTTCCATTTTTAATTGGTTCTTCTTTTTTGTTTTTTCTTCTTCATCAGAAGAGCTGTCATCTCTTATATTTTAAAACTTTTTTAAAGGATTTAATTTTATAGTGCCATCAAGACCAAAAAATATTCCCATTTAGTGAGGGAAGGCATTTCATGGCTTGAGAACATCCACATTTTGAAAAATAAACCTGTTTCTTTTTCTCCTTGGTCAATTTGGCAGCATGAAGTAACTTATTTGTGGCGGTTATTTGTCTCCACAATTTCCCTTAATAGTAGGTTTCACAGTCTTTATATTCATGAAGCATTTCCTTATGTCTGGACCAAATCCCTTTTGCTCTAATTTGAAGCCAGAGACTCTGTAGAGTTGCTCACAATTATCTATTGTACAGACAAAAACTTGGAGTTTGTTTTGCAAACTCACTCCAGCCTTCTCTTTACCAGAGTAAACAATCCTGATCTCAGAGCCTTCCTCGATGGCATTAGAATGCATTCAGATAACGTGCTCATGCACAGTTGGATACAGTTGATCCATCTCAGGACTAGTTCAAGAAATGCAATCCAAAATTTATTTGACTTAATCCTATTATCCCTCCTATTTGCATGGTGCTTTAATTTGCAAAGTGCTTTTATAAACAATAGTTCATTTTATCTCCATAACAAATCTATGAGATCTATGAGATGAGTATTACTTATTTTTCTTTTCTTTCCTTCTTCTTTACAGATGAGGTCACTGAATCTTGGGCCACACTGCTAGTATATGAGGAAGAGAGATTCCAGTCCCAGTCCCGCTCTTCTAAGACAAGGAACAGGGGGATTTATACTACCCAGTTGCCTAGTTTCATGGTAGTTGCAAAGCTGCCTACTATGTGCAAAGCCTGTTGCCAAGGATATGATGATTATTCAATTCCCACAGACTTGCTGGCAGAGGTAAGGAAAATTGAGAGGAAGGACATGCAATGAGTTGGATTCTAAGTGTTAAGCAGGTGGAGACAAAAGTTAGGAATAGGCCTGGAATGAGGGCAGCTGCCTATGTAGAGTTTATGTTGTGCAAGAATATCACGTGCTAGGCTTATCTCTTCTCATGGTAGAGGGCGTACTTTGTGACCAATAAATTCCATGGTGAGGAACTAGGACTGTGAAGTCCCAGAGATTTTAGTCCTCATTTCACCAAGTGCTAACTGTACTGTCCAGGGCAATATTCTTCATTTCTCTTTGCTGCATTTTCTCATCTGTAACTTGGGAGGTTTGAATATAATAATTCATGTAAATATGCTATAAACATTAGCTATGATAGCCTCAAAAATGCAAGAGACTAATAATATGCAGCATTTAGTCAGAAAAGAGGGAAGATAGGGTATTCCTCATTCATATTTCAGTTTCTTATTTCCCAAGGACATGATATAATTCAAAAGCATTCTAAACCTGGCCACCACTTCCTTGTGCTAAAGCATAAGATCATTCTATTTTTACTCTCATTTTATAGGAAAGGAACTAAAGAGAGATTTGGTGAATGAACCCCTTATCCATTTCACAAAGATAACTTTAAGTTTTCTCCCTTGAATATTAATGAGCTCAATGTACCCAAAATGCACACACACACACACACACATACTCATATGCACACACTCCAAAAACTAGAAGGATAGGAATGTAAATCAATGTCTTATTTAGTGTAAACTGCCATTTAATGTTCTTACTGTTTGAGAATATAGGTTTGGGATATTTGTTGCATGGGATTTGCATTTCGTTTGAATAAAAATGGTTATCTCAATAAAACTCACCTCCCACTTGTGTCCCCAGTCTTAACTGGAGGTTAAATAATATGATTGGAGTCACAATGTACTCACAGGGATTTGAGCCTAGGTCTGAGTATTCCCAATTATATGTGTCAAGCATGTAAAAACCCTTCTATCATCTGTACTCTGGATGAAAAGAAAAATGAAATCACCAATTTAAGGGCCAGTGAGGAGGGCTTTTGTTGGAGGGGTAGGAGAGGCAAGTAAGTGTATATTGCTGTGAGGTTGGTCAGTATCTATTTTGTAGTGGAAGAATAGTGCATCATGAATAGTCTTCATTGCCATGGGTGAATGGCACATGATAAGACTACTAAATATTTATGGTTCTGAATTTCTTCCTCCTATGGACTACTTAGGGTAGTGAGAGGAATGTCATTTGGAATTGCAAAGGAACCTGTATCAGTTTTCTGTGAATTTGTGTAAATTACCACAAATTTAATGGCTTGAAATGATGCTAATTTATTTATTGTGCCATTCTGTACAATGGAAGTCCAAAGTGAGTCTCTGAGCTAAAATCAGGATGTTGTCAGGGCTGCATTTCTTTCTGCAGGCTCTAGAGAAGAACCCATTCCCTTATCCAGCTTCTAAAAGCTGCCCACATTCATTGATTTCAAGTCCTATGCCTCTCTCTTCAGAGCCAGCAAAAGTAGGTCTAGTCATTCTCATACCATACCATTCTGACCTGTTCTACTGCCTCCATCTTCCATTCATAAAGACCCTTGTGATTATATTGGGCCCAGCTGGATAATCCAGGAAAATCTCTCTAGCTTAAGGTTAGCAGATTAGCAACCTTCATTTCCCTTTGCCATATAAGGTAACATATTCATAGGTTTCAAGAATTAAGACATGGACATCTTTGGGGGACCCAATCCTGCCCACCAGAGTAGACAGTAGTATAAGACATTCTCAAAACTATTATCCAACTGATATGATATGATATGATAAATTATAAGCCTCTCTTTTATCCAAAAACACCAACAAAAACTGTTAAGCTTCCAGACATGGATATCTTGGTGTCACCTCTTATCTAGAATAATAGCTCTGCCTACTAACTTGAAGAGAGGCAAGGAAAGAAGATGAAAGAGACAAGGTGCTATGTCCTATGCTCAGCTTCCATCACCCAACTTTTTACTCTTTGTTTTGGTTATGTGCACTAAGAGCTTCTCCTTCTCAGAAGGACCATCATTCACACTCCAGGGAATATCAAAAGTTTCCGTACAAAGTTCTGTTGTTTTCCATCATGCCCCTTTGCCATCCCCTTAGTCCAGCTAAAGTGGCCCATAATAATCCCTGGTTCATCCATGGTTGGTTGTACTTTTTTTCCTAAGTATCAAACTTTCAGTTCCAAAATGCCTCAGGACAACAGAACCCCAACCTTGAACCAATCTAAAGAAAACAGATATATTCAGTCGTACCTTTAAAATTCAAGTCATTAATCAGTCTATCCAGTTGTGTTGGTATCATCAGAAAGGAGTAGCCAATTAAAAAAGTATTAGAGCTATTTCAGGAAAGCTAAATTTAATTTTTAAGTTACACGTAAACCTACTTTTAGACCTTGAATGGTTTTTCTTCATTCCTTTCTCTTTTGTACCAGAGTCAGGATCAAACCCCTTATATCAAAGAAAATTATCTTGCTTGGTTTTTAATATTCTCATTCCACCAGAGGCTACAACTCCACAAGTTTTCTTAGCAATATAGCCTGAAGTTTAAAAGTTCTCCTGTCTGGGATGTATGCCCAGTCCAACATAGTTTAAATTAACTTTTCTTTTATATCTTTAATGGAAATGTAAAAATTCTGTTTTTCAACTTTATACAGAAGATGTTTAGATGTTTAAGACCCTTATCAATGTTCATCCTTGGGAGGTTTGCCAGACCTTAATCTGGAGAATATGGTACATATTTTGACAAGACTTGTACTAACAGTAATGCCCTGTACTGTGTTTAATCTGGACTCGAACATTGTGTGTGTAAGTGCACATGAGTGATGGCATGTGTGTGTGCGCACATGTGTGTGTGTGCACATGTGTGTGTGTGTGTGCATTTGTTTGTTCTTCTAAGAACAGAATTACCAGAAAACCCTATCCATATGGGACATCTGGAAATCCTGCCAAATTCCCCTTTTTTCCAGATCAAATAATCCCAGTCCCATTTAATTTTGCTTCAAAAATTCAGATTTATAAACATCAAAATGAACCATTAATGGAAGCAAGAACCACACTGGCATGCATATGTAGCTAAGTCTCTAGGGTGACTTAGCGTCAAGCTTTCTTAGAAACAAAGGAATAAATAAATGGCTTTTTTGTTTATTTCCTTCTAGAATTAGAAATCTATTAAACAGCACCAAATATTCCAACAGATATTTGTGGCCAGTGGATTTTGAGTACTGACCTAGGATATGTGAACCAGAAAAGTAACTGGGGTTTGTAACCAACTTAAAATATGCACATATAGGACATATGCCAATGGAGCCATTGAGTTGTAATTGACTCAGGCTTCTCATAAATCTGGGGCTTCAACTATGTACTTTTGGTTCTTTTCCAAGAAGAAGCCTTTGATTGACAGAAGATGTTCATCATTCAAATTTAAACTTCTATTCCATTATGGGTATCCCACCTATAGAGTATACTACTTTAAATTCAATATTTTCATAAATCCTGTAAACATCTTATGAAAAGCTCAATTATATTGCATTGAATTTATATCAAAAGCACTAATTTATTAACTATAAATACTTAAAATACACCACAATTATTTATAACCCTGTTATAAAGTTGGGAAGTGGCCCAGGGCCTCTCTCAACCTCTGAGAAGACCTGTATGTATAAAATCCTGTCTTGGCATATGAGCCTTTCAATAAGAACCCACAGGCTCCCATGTAAGGCACTATGCCAGTATCCTAAAAAAGCAGGGACTGCCTTTATTGTCCTGATGCTTTGATGGCCTTTGATCAAGCCATTGTATCAGAGAGCAGCCAAGATATGAGGCAAGATGTGGCCTTTCAGTAACCTTCTTCCTTTGTGTGAGAGTAAGACAAGTTAATTGGGCTTGACAGTACAGATGACCCTTTCAAGTCAGGTAAAATGAGACTGTTGTGCTTATCACAGGTAGATAACCATTAATATTGCTTGTACTGTCTATGGGAAGAGAAAGGGGCTTGTTTGTTTTAAATATTTTTCAAGGAAGGCAACAAAGATTCCTGGGGGGTTGCCTGGCCATCTAAAGAGACAATGGTGCCATTTAAAGGGTTCATGACACATTGAAAGGTAGAGAGCACACTCCCATTGATGAATTATTATTATTGATAACCTAATTTCTGTCCTTTATTTCACATAATTGTCCAAGTTCCAACCATGGGATCCAGTGCACTGACTTTAGAATTTTTAGAAAGCTACATCTGAAAAAATTAGCCTCCTTATATTACAGTAGCTATGGGATGTCCCAGGTAATCTGAGCTGATATTGTTTATATTGTATTAAGTACTTTGTTTGCTCACAATATAGTTTGGAACTCTTTTTCCCTTTGTGTTAATTTGATTTTCTTAATGAGTGACACCAATGGCCATACATGCGTTCCTGAAGGGAGGGTAAACCATATGGCAGATTGACCCCATAAGAGGATCAGTCACTCTTTTTATTAAGCAAGGTTTCCAGGTTCGGAAGATAGGATCCCCTTCTCTTTCCTGTAGAAAACCAAAAAATTACAGGCTACTTTCAGGGAGTCAAAGGCTGTTTGAGGAAGTACAACTTTGGTGTTCACTATTCTACATTCATCCATGTTGGTCCTGTCCCTGTTTCAGCAGTTCAGAATCAAATGGATTTTTTAAATTTAGTTTATTGAAGTATATTTGACATACAATACTTGTATAAGTTTAAGTTGTATAGCATAATGACTTGACTTACATATATTGCAAAGTTATTTTCATAATAAGTTTAATATCGATCATTTCATATATACAAAACAAAAAGATAAAGAACATTTTTTCCCTTATGATGAGAACTTTTATTACCTACTCTCTGAACAATGTTTAAGTATACTTTACAGCAGTGTTAACTATAGTCATCATGTGGTACATTATGTTCCTGGTACTTATTTATCTTATAATTAGAAGTTTGAAACTTTTGACCACCTTTGTCCAAGTCCTCCCGCCCCTCCTCCCCTCTATCACTCACCTCTGTTAACCATGTATATGATCTCTGAACAAAATTTTGTAATTCAAAACACTAAAATCATTAAATAATTACATACATATATTCTAATAATAAGTAGAAATATATTTTTGGTGGGATTTTTTTGTCTTTTACAATTTCCTGATGTAATACTTAAAAGCTGATTCAATCATAGATAATGTACAATAAAGTTAATTCATGTTCAGTAAATGGTGCCAATTGCCAGGGTTATATTTTTCTGAGTCATTATAAACAAGGGGATATTAGAAGATTAGTTTAGGCAACAAACTTAGTCCATAGAAATTCTTTTGTCATTAAAGGTTTTAAGTATGGTATACCCAATATTCTTGGAAAGATGAAGATGTTAGATTCAGCATCTCCCCTTCATGGCATGACCAACGGAAACAAACCTTTTTCCACCATCTTAAAGAAACAGATTCACCATATGTTTCAAAAAAAATAGTGAAAGTGTCTCACATAGTTAAAACAGAATCAGTTCTCACCATTTTTTAAATTAGAAGCTCAAGAGCTTTTAATATTGTTCCAAATTCAATAAACTAAGTAAACTAATAAGTATATTGTGAGTAGAACATAATCTTATTAACAAAGTAAAAGTTCATCTTTTAAAAAAGCTCTATGTGTACCAACTGTGCTTGCATGAAGACATTGGTTTACTTCTTTGTTGTTTATGGACGTCTGCCCTCTCTTGATTGTAAGCAACTTTAAGGACAATTTGCTTTACATCACTTATACCCCCACATATTACTAGCACCTAGCACATAACTGACATTCAATAAATATTTGCTAAATAAATAACAAATGAACAGCCAAAGTTTAAACAGATTTTTCTCTGTTTTAATTTCAGTGTACTGTGTTATAGTAGAATTTGTTTTATAAAGCAACACCAGTATCTTTGATTAAAAGCCAAAAAGAATTCAACATTTAATAACAGTAAATTCTACCATATGCAGAGCCAGCTGGGGGGCTTCCAGTTTTATATTTTATGTACTTCTGGACTGCTTTAATTTTCTATTATAAAAACATATTATGTTTTAGATTTTAAAATGTGATAAAATAATAGATGAACAATGTTTTATTTTGGGCATGAACATTCACATTTTGGGAACTTGTTGTTTCTAAGAGGGTAGAGACTAAAGGAAGTTCCAAGGGTGCTGAAACACAGAAACCATTTAATGTCAATATTAAGACTCCCATAGCTAGAATTTATAAAAATTAGATCGACCCAGATCTTCCCAATTCTTGCTAAAACAATGGAAAAGAAACATGTTTTCCTCTACCTTTAAAGTAATAGTCCAGGCCCTGGTTGATGGCACAGTGGATAAGGTGCCAGCCTGCAAACCCAAAGGCTGCTGGTTCGATTCCCAGCCAGGGCACCTCACCAGGTTGCAAACCAGGTTTCCAGCTAGGTCCATAGCTGGAGGCAGGTGAAAGGCAACCATACATTGATGTCTCTCTCCCTCTCTGCCTCTCTCTCTTCCATTCTCTCTAAAAATAATAAAGAAAATCCTTTTTAAAACATAAACTAAAATAAGGTAATAGATTATTTTCACTAGACCTTGGGGAAGAGGAAGGCAGGGAATCATATTTTTCACTTCTTGAGAGCTAGCTTGAATCTTCTTAAGAGAACGGAAAATATTAAAATATTGAAAAAAGATAAGCCATAGCCCTTTTCTTTTCAATTCCCACCCACCCACCCATCCCCAGCAATTTTGTTCCAGGTTAGTAAAAACTAACAAGATTGGTGCTAAACCTACCTACTAGCCTCAGGATTGTGGCTAAACATTGAGGATTTACTCTAAAATTTAACTTGTGGTGACTTAAAAATGAGTTAAATCTTCCCACCCATTGAATCTCCCAGGATAAAGTGACTTTCTTCCAAAGAGTGAAATGGAAAGAGGGAAAGGGTAACATCACACCAGAGACATCTCACAAACACCCAAGTGATCAGGTTTAATAACTATAATAAATCTTGCTAATAGCATGTACCCTTGAGATAATATAATGAGATGGCACTTTATCTCGCTGGTCTTTCTCCTAAAACCCCCTAATTCTAGTCTAATCATGAGAAAAAACATTGGACAAATTTCAGTTGCAGAATAGTCTACAGAATACCTCATCAGTACTCCACAAAATCGTCATGGTCATCAAAAACAAGGAAAGTATGAGGAACTCACAACCAAGAGCTGCCTAAAGAGATATAACTAAATGTAATGCCATATCCTGGATGGGATCCTTCCTATGACAGAAAAAGACATTAGGTAAAAACTAAGGAAGTCTGAATAAAGTATGAACCTTAATTAATGTCAGCATATTAAAATTGACTCAGTTATGACAAATGTTATCTAGCATACTAATATAAGATGTTAATAAGGTAAAATGAGGTGCAAGATACATGGGAATTCTCTGTAATACCTTTGCAAAAGAGATTCTATACATCTAAAACAATTACAAAATAAAGGTTTCATTTTTAAAAGTAAATAAAGTAGGGAATAATGGAGCAGTGATTTAATGCGTCAATGTTAGAGATTAAAGATTTCTTCAAATATGTAAGTTCTGATTATCTAAGAAATATATACTAGCTTTTCTGGGTTAATATGGCATTTATGACATGATCTCTCAATGTATTTGAATACAACAAAAAGAAAGTTATACCTGAATATTGGAAGAGATCTTAGGAATATCCTCACCCAAACTCTTTATTTTATAGATGAGCTAGAATGGAACTAAGAGGCAGAGCCAGAAGGTAACCCAAGCCCCCTAATTCCATGCCCCCAAACTATAAAGACCCCCCACAAAAAATGCCAGTTGAATATAAGCAATTTTATTCTCATATATCTACCAGTCTGCCGGCCATCTGCCTTTGCTTTCATTGGTTAATTTCTAAGGAGAGATGAGTATCACATCCAGGAATTTGGTATAATTGCCCAGTATTTCCCACTGTTTTACAATTTCAAATGCTCTACGCATTGACGTAGCTGAATATAGTTCTTTAAAAACCATTCGTATTTCTTGATTCTTTGCTTTAAAGTAACCCTAAGTCCCTGGAGTGTCAGAGGAGGCAGGCATTGCAAACTATTACTAGCTCAAAATCTGAGCAAGTTTTCAGCTTCTATCTTCATATGTCTCAGAAAGAGAAAGTGCCTTAGCTTTCAGCCACATATGCTGCACCTCAGTGACTTCAAAGAGATGTGAGTTAGACACCAATTTCAGGGAAAGAACATCTTCTTTATTCTCCGATCACTTCTCAGAGTGACCTAGTATCTCTCATGATGTAATTAACATGCCGCAATCAAGGCCATCTTTCATGGCTGCGCAGATTGCCCATTGTACAACTAGCACAGCCATGACTGTCCCACTTGAGACTGACGCTGAGCCTGACAGAAATCAGAAGTGACATTTAGAGTGAGAAGAGGTCTAGGTGTTCATGCTTCCTGTGGCTCTTATGGTAGGTAAAGTTCTTTGCTAGCTACTTTTTTTTTTAACATGTACATAATACTCTGTTAGATGACGATTGTTTTAATAAGTTTATTATTATTAGGAAATGCATGTAGGAGTATGCTCTGATATTCCTTCGTAATGTTTATGTCCAGTAAGCTTTCTAAACCCCTCCTACTTCCCCAAGCAAAGAAACATGGGCATCCCAGTGCTTGGGCAAGGTTACTAGATTTTGTAACACCTCTGTAAGCTATAGCACAGCTGAAGCTGTGCTAGAGACAAATCAGGTTTCTTGACTCCCGATACTGAGCTGTAATAATTTACAATTGTTGGAATCACTTTTTATTATTAAATCTAAAATTTCAAGTCAATTAACTATATAGCCAGCCATAATTTTATGTCATAAAAAAAATTCATGGTATCAAATACTAGATGTAAAGATTCCGTCAGAGATATACACACAAGCACTACATTTGAAATATTAGAGTCATCCTGCCATCCAGCAAAGATGCGTTTGATCCTCTTTGAGTTATTTTCACCTATAAAGAGGGGGAAATAGTGTTTTTAAATATTTTTTTCTAGAATTTCATGCTAGCACAAAATAATGTAGTAGATATTTTCAGTGGGGAAAACACTTCAATTTAACATGTTTCCACAAGTTCAGAACCCAAAGAAGAATAAGCTACCTTGAATTGGCTGCCCCATCACAACTATTCTAAAGTAGAATTAAGTAGTCACCTTCACAAGATTTGCTCAGAGATCAATATCAGATACCACAGAAAATATTCTGATTAAATTTCCTATACCTGGACTTCTGAAACACAGGCAGCCAAGACAGCCCACAATGAAGTGTGTCAAAGGATAAACTATCATGCTACTGCCTCACTTTTCTATTTGGTGGCACAACTGTCCACTTACAGCAAGCTAGATGCAGTTTATCAGGCCTAAAAGAGAATAATGAGCACTATCTAAATAGAAGGAAAAAGTTACACTGTATTGGATAATGCAGTTACCTTAGAAAAGGATTTCATCAAGAGACATTTTCTTTCAAAAGTATCATGAGAGCCCTGGCTGGTGGCTCAGTGGAATGGCGCCGACCTGTGAACCCAAAGGTTGCTGGTTCGATTCCCAGTCCAGGCACATAAGCAGGTTGCAAGCCAGGTCTCCAACCAGGTCCTTAGCTGAGGCAGGTGAAGGGCAAACACATTGATGTTTCTCTCCCTTTCTTTCTCCCTCCCTGCCCTTCTCTCTAAAAATAATTAATAAAAACCTTTAAGAAAAAAAGTATCATAGTATTTGGTTTCCTGTGACAGACTCCAGCCAAATAATACAACTTTGCTATACAAAGATAAACCATCAGCTAGGGAAAGCAATTTTAAAGCAAGTGTATAATTTCCTTCTGATGTATACTTCATATTTTTCCCATTGTAAAAGTTGTGTGTTACGTACAGCAAAGATGACACCTGAACACCTGCCTAGATAGCCATAGTGTTCCACATCCTAGGCCAGTGCTATTTGATATGACTTTCTGTGAGAATGTAATTGCACTACATCTGTATCATCAAAAATGGTAACCACTAGCCAGACACTGAGCACTTGAAATGTGGCTAGTGTGACTGGGGAAGTACATTTTCATTCCATTTAATTTGCATTTAAATAGCCACATGTAGCTAGTGGGTACCTCATTGAGTAGAGCAGCTATATCCTCTCTGGAAGAAGAGTATTATGGCACCTGGTTCGGGGTAAGCACTAGTTTAAGTACCCAAAAAAGTGAAGTTTGGAGAATTTTGGGCTTTGTGCCCATCAGTTATCACCATTAAATCTCGTCAGCTGTAAAATAGAAATTTGTGACATCAGAGAAGGATATACTTTGATAAAAGTCTAAGAGTATTTTTCAGAATTTCATATGAGTCATGCATTTCTAATTAACCAACAAGAATTGTTCCCTGTATATTTTTTTAGTATCCCTCTACTGGTTGCTCTGTAATCTTGATGGTTGACTTGGTGATGGCTGATTTTAATGTATTTTTTTAATATAAAAAATGTATAACAATTCAAACACTACTAAGAAATAATGTAATTAAACCTCCTGATCAAGGGACCTAAAGATTCACGTCCTTACACAGCTTTCTTTTGTCTCTACCAAGCCTTTTTTGGTACTAAGCCTAAGTAGAGATGTCAAGGAGGCAGTTGAATGTACAAGTCTGTAATTCAGGAAGAGCTCAAGACTATAGTTTACATACATTCCCTTCAATTTTCAACACACTATCTAAATATTCACATTATTAAAAATTTTAATTTGTTTAAGAGACTGTCAACTATAAAACTCCTGTCTTCAAGGGTCTTATCTACAGCATTTTAACCAGTTCCATATATTATTGTTTTATTAATAACACTAAGTCTAATGGGATCATGTGGCATAAATAGATTTGCACTTCCATTTAAATAAATTATATATTTTATATTAATGTTCTAGTTAATTGCAACAAAACTACTTATGGGTAGTAAAAATGTCAAAGTCCTATAAATAGCCCATTCACTTTAAACTGTAAAAATCGGTAAAATTTTAGTAAATATATAAGGTTTTACATTTTTAACAGTATTTCAGAATTAATTTTCATGAGACTTGAGCTATGATAAAGTGAGAAATGTAATAGTAACATAAGTTGTAACATATATTTACATTTTTTCCTACATACTTAATACAAAAGTGCCAAACTTACAGGAGAAAAGAAACTTCTGAAATTGTTAATCTACCCTCCCATAAAGCTAAGTTTATAAAAGATACAAAAGACCCATTCTAAATATCACTTTATATGATAATTTTAGTGTCCTAAGGTCTTTAGCGATGGCCACATTCAAAACAATCAGAAGGGAGTACTAAATTCATACGAAACATACTAATTTTAAAAGCCATACTTTTCAATTCATTTTACAACACTGTACAGATCTTTCTATCACGAATCTTTAAAGGTGGGACTTTTATTTTCCCATATGTCTTTTTTTTTTAAGATTCTATTTATTATTTTTAGAGCAAGGGGAAGGGAGAGAGGCAGAGAGGGAGAGAGATTGCCTTTCACCTGCCTCCAGCTTCAGACCTGGCTGGAGACCTGGCTGAAGACCTTGGCTTGCTAACTGGTTATGTGCCCTGACTGGGAATGGAACCAGCGACCTTTGGGTTTGCAGGCTGGCACCCTTATCCACTGTGCTACCAGTGAGGCCTTATTTTCCAATATATTAAGATGAACAATTAACTAAATGTGCTCTAAAATTCTGAAGATAAAGCAAAGGCAGCTTGCTTTCACTTTCCTTAACTCTTTAAAGACTGGGATTTTGCTGCCACCTGTTGACAGTAATTACAAGTAATAAATCTCGTCCACAAGTCACAGACTTAATTCACAGTTGAAAATGTCCTTAGAAATTCATCCATACTACTTCCTTTATTTTATGAATGATAAAAGGGCTCAGGGGGGCTAAAGTACTTTCCCACAGTCACTCACAGGGCACAGACCTGAGACTAAAATCTAAGCTTGGGTTGTGGAGTTCAATATCTATTTTCCTTTACCAGTTATTACCTGTTTAGGTGGCCAAACGAACATCTGAAATGCATGATGTTCTTTGAGGAAATCATGAAAATACTGATGTGCTTAAATCCATTGCATTAGCTAGTAATACATTTTGCTATTTGGAGGAACGAGTCTCTGCCTCTCTAAAGCATTGTCGCAAGTAGGTCTACTGAGTGGCAGTCAGACAAGAATGGGCAGGCCTGGAAGTTGGGCAAGGCAGCCTTGCCAGGTGTCTGTTTGCATGGGTGATTGAAGGGCTTTCTGGGAAAGAGTTCACCTTTAGGAGAGAAGAGAACTGAGGCCTCCAAGTCTGACGTAAGAAGACAGGGAGATTGTTTATGTGTCACTGACTGAAAGGGAAAGAGCTGAAACAAAAAAAGTCGGTAAAAGTCGAAAGACTTTTTCCCACTGTGATCACTGGCTTCCTAAGTGAAAGAAGACAGCTTCGCTGAGACGCAACCCATTGTACAGGTGCATCAGTTCTTTGGAAGGAGCATGAGTTTCTGCAACTCAGGTGTCAAGAATTTAGTGGGAATGGTCCCCATACAGTCAGGGCAAGAAAAAAGGACCACATGGCACCTGGCCAGCCATATTGGCTAGCACATAGTACATATTCCCTGTGATTCCTAGAATAGCTAAGAGGGAAGACTGGAAAAGACTTGGAGTTCCTTGATTACTGATGGTACCATAGCTAGAGAAATGTTTGGTGTCTATTACTCTGAACAACAAGCTAGTCCCACGGCATTGGCAGTTGTTCATTCAAACTTTACAAATGTGCTGCCAAAAATATTGCAGAGCTAATTTTTTAAGCCCCTAGCCATCATGATAGCCTATCCTAAAGGGAACATGTTTGACCTTAAAATATATAGTAATCTCCCTAAGCCTTGGTTTTCTTATATGTAAAATGAGAAAGTTATTAATCTGTTTTTCTTACTTAGCTGAGAAAAGAAAGTACTTTAAAATTGTAACACTCAAATAGAAAATAATGTTTGTTAATTTAACCTATCCTCTGTTTCTTACTGATCTGCAGTTAATTGCAACCATTCATGTTCCTTTGGTCAATAAAATATGAAAATCCAATGTATGTTTCACTACTTTCACTTCACCCAACACAATGACTATGGGACACATGTTAGAATAGAATCTCTAGTCTTTCTGGATCAGGTCCCTGAGTACCTACACATAAACAGAGACCTCCACTGGGCCATTCTGTACGTAAAGTATGAGGGGGACACATACTTGGTTGTTTAAGCCACTGAAATTTGGGGATTATTTGTTACCACAACATTAGTTGGCCTATCCTGACTGATCCGGGGACTTTGCTACGATAAATAAGAAACAATATGAGTCAAATGAAAGTGATTGAAGGAGGTCTTCTTGGAAGGGAAAGGTTTTTAAAAAGACTAACAGAATAAGAGATAAGCATTACTAATAAGTTATGTTCATATGGCTAGCTCAATCTGAAATATGTCTAAAAATCAGATGGTTAATAATAACTATGTGATAATCTAATCCCTAAACACTATGATACTTAAATTGGCCTTAAGGAAAAATTCTTTGCCTGGATTTCCAAGAGGCTTGTATAGTAAGTGAAAAGAACAATAAAAATCTTAACATACAGATTTCTTTTTCCAGGTAGCACCTACTTTATTTATCAAGCCAGTGAAGTTCTCAATGAATCACAAGAAAAGATATGATTTTAAAATACTTGAACGTGTACAAAAAATGAGACATATTCATGAACATAAATCAAAACAAATTCTTTCTCAACAAATTTCTTATTCCCCCTCACCTCTGCTGAATGTCAATTTTAAACTCTTGATGAGGAAAGATGTCTCCAAATCTTTAGTTTACCACTTTCGTCCACACCTTCTCAGTGTTATGAAAAATGACCCAGAAGACATTGCTGAGTGAAAGGATACCTTACCAGGGTGACACAATGAAAGAGAAATAACCAAACAATGAGGCCTTTGATGTTAAGTCCTGGGATTTCCCAATAGCAAATAATACTAATCAGTATTTATTAAAGTAGTAGCTCCAACTCCCATTAAAACAACATGCACACCTCTTTCTGTAACTCCCGGGAAGAAGCCCCAAGGAGAGCAGCTAGTGGCTCTCCAACCCAGACAGGTCGAACTTCTTTGCCCTTCCTGAGTGCAATATGAAGAAAGCATCTGCGCACAGGAAATATTTTTGCTGGCAGTCAGATCAAAGCATGTTGACATCCCTGTTTTTAACAATCCACTGGTCAGTCTGGGTGTGTTCATTCTTTTGGAAAGTTGAGTCTTGAGGAAGTAGGTCAAGTGAGCCAATGTTGTTGTGTTCAGAGCGTAACTACATCCTTGCATGCATGCAGTGTGTGCTGCTTTGGAACTGGTGTCTCACGGACATAGAGTGCCACCTACTGATTCACCAACCAGCATTTCTAGTTACCCCAACTGACAAGCAGGGCTGGACTCTTTCCTCAAAACAAGCTGAGCTTGGCAAGCAAACACCCTGTTGTGCTGCGAGTCAGAAGACATGGGTGCATGTATCAAATGTAGCTGAGATAAGTGATCTAAGGGGGCCTATGTGGAACCTGAAAGAAGCCGGGGACTATGAGATGACCAGAGGCAAGCAGACAAGAGGTTCTGAGAGCAAATGTGCTGAGCAAATGTGTGAGCACTAGTGCTGGTTGGCAGCCCACTAGCTGTTCAACCCTCCATTATTATGGCCGAGACTGCCAGCTCTCCCCACAAATCGCCTTCCTCCTGGAGCACAGCTGGGCTCCATTTCCAGATGCCTTGCAGCTAGTGTAACCATGTGACTGGGTTCTGACTAACCAACTGAGGAAAAGCACCGAGTGCTGCTTTCAGGCCTGACCCATTAAAACCACGTACTCAAATCTGCTTTTCCCCTCCTGTGGTGGTGTTAAAGGCAGCTCAGCTACATGCATCCTGGGTCTCTGCCAGGAGCCCACCTTCTCATTTATTACCCCTAGCTACTGATTTGAAACCACTCAGTCCTCTAAAGCAGGAAAGAACCAAACATCTTGTCCTCTCAGGCACTGGAATTTTAAGTTCTCTTTGTTATAGCAGCAAGACCTATCCTGACTCTTACTGTTTCTATCACATCCATGATATTATCTGACACATAGAATTAAAATTATTTGTTATAAAACCGGTGCATGAACTCCCAGTTTTCTGCCAATAATGACTATAAGATCAGTTTTCTTCTCCAGCTTCATTTCTCTTCACTCCCACATTGCTCTGGGTGCTCTAAAAAAAAATTGAAGCATCATGATCCCTCAGATGTGTCTGTCTTCCTCGCTCCCAGCATTTTCATAGGATGCTCCCTTAAACATTCTTTTTTTTTTTTTTTTTTTAAGATTTTATTTATTATTATTTTTAGAGAGCGGGGTAGGGAGAGAGGCAGAGAGGGAGAGAGACATCAATGTATGGTTGCCTTTCACCTGCCTCCAGCAACAGACCTGGCTGGAGACCTGGCTTGCAACCTGGTTATGTGCCCTGGCTGGGGAATCAAACCAGCGACCAAAGGGTTCGTAGGCAGGTTAAACATTCTTATCTCCCATCTCACCCCCACTTCCTGGTCTGTACCTAGTTAATTTCTATTCATTCTTCCAATTGTAGCTTCGACATTATTACCCTGGGGAACCCTTCTCTATGTCTCCAAGACTGAGTTAGGCATTCTCTGTGCTTCCACAGCCCCCAATTCCTACAGGTCCTACTGAACTAGTCTTCGTCCCCCAATCTAGGCTGCGTGAGAACACAAACTGTGTTTGTGATGTTCGTAACTAAATCTCCATCTACTAACATGGTACCTGAATTGTGGCACACACTCAATAAATATTAATTAAATGAAAGACTTACTTCTGAAGTGGCTACCAAAATCAAAATATAATAATCTGAGGTAACACTTGAAAACAAGATGGAGATTTTATGTCTTTTTACAATTCCATAATTTAATTCGATCCCTGGTATGTGGATGTTACCTATACATATCTGTTAAGTGACTATTTTCTTTGAGAATGGTTTATGTTTCATTATCTAAGGGGAAACCTGAGTGAAGTTTTGATGCCTCGCTCAAGATGTGCATTTTATCCTAAAAATAGCTCTTTTATCCATTTTCCTAGCTGTACTTTCCTATGCATAAGTAAAATGTTTCTTGTCTGATAATTGGGAAAATTCTGGAAAGAAAAATGTAACAATTAAATATAGATGGGAGCCCTGGCTGGTAGCACAGTGGGTAAGGTGCCAACCTGCGAATCCAAAGGTCGCAGGTTTGATTCCCCAGCCAGGACACATAACAAGGTTGCAAACCAGATCTCCAGTCAGATCTGTTGCTAGAGTCAGGTGAAAGGCAACCTTACATTGATGTCTCTCTCCCTCTCTGCCTCTCTCCCTTCCCCTCTTTCTAGAAATAATGAAATAAAATCTTTAAAAAAACTAAAAAAATATATATATATAGATGGGGAATAAACTTTTTGACAACTGACATAGGTGCAAAAGAAATATTTTAGGTAACTAGAGCAACATCAGGTCAAGTTTAGAATTGAGGCTAAGATGTTCATCTGAAGTTGTAAAGGATTTTAGTGGGTTTTCAAAATCTGTGAACCAGCAAATTACAATCTGATTAAGAACTCTTAGGCACATGAAAGCCTTTTGCAGAGAAGCAATTTCAATGATGGAAAGATGTATATGTGTACACACTCAAACATACACACACACCTACACAAACACACATACACACACAAAAGAATGCCATGGGAATGGATCCCAAGGAACTAGGTCCAAGAATGTCAAGAGGAGAGAAAGAGCAAAGAAAATCCGATTCTTGTTAAAGTTTTGAATTACAATGGCAAGTCTTGAGTGTCCAGGTAAATTTTCAGTAACACACTTTCTGTTGGTATTGTATTACGATGAGAGATTGCCTTATAGTAGAAATTTTTTTTAATTTGTGTATAATCTCTCTATAGCAGGTTGAAAGCAGACAGTCCTGGGTTGTACATACACGGTGATTGCTCATAGCAGTCATAAATGCTGTACACATGCATTTTCATGGGAATGGCCTTGATTGGAATAAACTGGGACACAAGATGGCAGCCATCACGGGCTCGGGAGTAAAAGTCCCTGGTAATTTTCGACTGTTGGAAGAGCTGGAAGAAGGCCAGAAAGGAGTAGGAGATGGCACAGTTAGCTGGGGTCTAGAAGATGACAAAGACATGACACTTACAAGATGGACAGGGATGATAATTGGGCCTCCAAGAACAATTTATGAAAACCGAATATACAGCCTTAAAATAGAATGTGGACCTAAATACCCAGAAGCACGCCCTTTTGTAAGATTTGTAACAAAAATTAATATGAATGGAGTTAATAGTTCAAATGGAGTGGTGGACCCAAGAGCCATATCAGTGCTAGCAAAATGGCAAAATTCATATAGTATCAAAGTTATCCTGCAGGAGCTTCGGCGCCTAATGATGTCTAAAGAAAATATGAAATTCCCTCAGCCACTTGAAGGACAGTGTTACAGCAATTAATCAAAAGGAAAACCACAGGCCCACCCCTGCCCCCATTTGATTTAAGCAGTCTTCATTTTCCACAGTAGTAAATTTTCTAGATACGTCTTATAGACCTCAAAGTACTGGAAAGGAAGCTCCTATTCAAAGGCAATTTATCTTAAGATACTGTAAATGATACTAATTTTGTTCATTTGAAATATATAAGTTGTGCTATAACAAATCATCCTGTCAAGTGTAACAACTGTCCACATAGTTGAACTTCTGGGATCAAAAAAGTATATTTAAATTGGGGCACATCTAACTCTGTGAAAAGACATCACACAATCACCTTGCTGCTGATTACATGGCCTGGGGTCTCTGCCTTCTCCCCTTCCCCTCCCCCACCCCCTTCCCTGCAACAACCCTCCAGTTTGGGGTGGCTTGCTAAAGTAGATGTGAAGGCTTCAGGTCACAGTAGATGGGACTACTGCTGGGTGTGGGGGTGCTCCGTTTGCACTCCTAGTTTCTTAAGTCTTAAATGATGTCCCCTTCCAAGCCATTGTCCCTTCCCCACTCCATCACCACCCTTGGTCGAAGCATAGATTGTACCCCCTCTGCTCCCCTCTGAAATTGGCCTTTGGTGAGGAATTCAGGGCTTTCCCCATATCTCCCCCCGCCAACCTTTATATCAAGGGGTGCTGCTTTCTCCTTACTCCTCCTCAAGTCCCTTTCTTCATCGCTACCACCCAACACTTTCCATGACACCCCCTTGCTCTGGCCAGAAGTCATCAGGTAAGGTTGGAAAGAGTCTCTGATCTCCCTTGTTTAGTTTTGGAACCATATTGATTTACTCTCCACCAGCCTAGGAGATGAATATTGGGTTCTCAGCCCTGCCCCTCTGCTGTCATCAGCTGATGCATTGTTTTTTTTTTAGCTCGGGAAGGCCACAGAAGACAGACACTTGTAAGCACACATGATCCCTCTGAATGAATTTTTTTCTGTTCCTAGAATTGCTTTTGCTTTTAAAAATTGAAGTATTAAACAGGACTCTCATTTGGTCATCTTTGCAATCCATTTGGGTCTAGTTTGGAATCTGACAACTGGAACAAAAAGAACCTTGTATTCGGTGCATACTTTGGTTTTGGTGCTGCAGCTTCTCACGGTCCTCAGCAGGGATTAAGAGCGACTTCAGTGTGCACGGCAGAAACCCCAAAATTGGCAGGCTAGAGTTCCTGGCTAATTGCTACGATTTTCCACTTTTCTGTTCAGGACCACTAAATGCTGAGATGTGGGTGCATACCGAAATAAAAGCAATCCATTGTGTTCTGAAGGGTGTTTTTGGTTTTGTTTTGTAATTTAGTGTTTGTGTAAAACCACCTTTTAAAGCAGCAACTATCAAGTCTGAAAAGCACCTGATGTTTCCATTAATCTTTTTCTGGGGAAAACCTTAGTTGTAATGATTTAACATCCTGTAAGTAAATTTTAACATAACAGTATTCCATAAGCAGCCTTTTTATCGTCAGACCATTGCCTGATTTTAATATAATAAAAAAAAAGTGTGCGTTAAAGAAAAAAGAGAGAATAAACTGGAAGTGATTGATACCACTGCAGACTCCCAGGATCTGTGTAGTACCTCAGAGAAGCGATGTCTAACTCCACTTTAAGGATCTAGGGGACATACTGGACAACGTACTTGAGGATTAAGAGAGGGTCAGTAGTTTAGAAAGTAGAGTAAGCCTCAGACCTTGGCCTTAGAAGAACATATCACTGGAAAGTTTAAGCTGCGAGCAGGTGAGCAACCTTAAGAAGGGAAGTTTTCCATTCGGAAGCCTCATACAACATTTGCAGACAAATAGCATGAGCATTTCCAAATTCCCTATGAATTGGAAACTTCACAAGGTAAGTAAAGGGACCCAAGGGCAATGGGAATTGGTCAAGTAGTTGATGCAGGGTAAAGCTTTCATTAGATCTGATCTTCACAGCAGGAACCACCCCAACCAGCAGCGAAAGCAAAGCCACCAAATCTCCATCAGGCCAGCAGAGGGCAGAGCGCTGAACGTGGAAACCCTGATGGCTGGGGCTTAGGAGAGGCTGGCAAGTGTGAGCCTGAGTCCAAGCCGGTCCGGGGGATTGTCTGTGAAACTGAGGCTACCCTGAGAAGATAAGGAAACCAAAAGGAGTGTGTTCCGCCTCTGATGAGTAGATTTTAGAAGTGTGGCACTGATTTTAATTTGCATTTCTCCGATTACTAGTAAAGTGGAGACCCTTTCCATGTCTTAATTGCCATTTGGACCTCTTTTGTGAGCAACCTATTTAAATCTTGTGTACCTTTTTACTGGGCTGATAAATATTTTCTTACTGATTTCTCAGCATATTTAAAATATATTCTGCATGCTAGATTTTAATACTTACGTATGCTATAAATATTGTCATCCTTAATGTAGACTTCTATTTTCACTCTTTTTTATTAACCTAAAATTTTAATTAATTTTATTAGCTTATCCATATATTATACATGTTCTAATATGTACATGTAGCTCTTTTGTAATGAATGGAAAAGCTTTAAAAAATATTAACCAGTATTTTTTTTTACCTTCAACGGTGGAAAATTTTTCACATAGATTCTATTAAGTGTACATATATCTAAAAACATTGAGCCTCATTCTTTTTTTTTATTATTAAAAATATGGAATGCTTCATGAATTTGCATGTCATCCTTGCACAGGGGCCATGCTAATCTTCTCTGTATCATTCCAATTTTAGTATATGCGCTGCTGAAGCAAGCACGAGCCTCATTCTTATAATTAGGAAAGTAGCTTCAGAAAAGCCTATTCAGAAATTATCAAAATAAAGTATTTGGATGAAGAAGAATAGTTAACATTTTCTCAAGTAAAACTTATCCAAAAGCAGAAACAGCATTTGCTTCTAAAAGACATTTTTTGAGAAATTTTTAATAGATGAAGCAATTGCTTTCACCATATAAGTCAGAAGCAAATATATTTTTTATCAGAAATGTTAATTTGAGTTAATTTGCTTAATACAATGCTAGATATCTCCTGAGGCTCATTCCCCTTTATATTCCTATTATATAAATATTTTTCCACTATCCAGAAATATTTTGGAGATATCAGAATATGCCTCATGGAAGTATTTTGAGGGACATTTGTACATTTAAGATAATTTGAAATTTTAAAACATTTGCAAGCTGTTATAAAAAATCCATCTAAATTTTAAAAACCTACTGATCACCACCAAAGAACATGATACTGTGGTAGTAGCCATTATATTGCATCAAAAAAATTTTTTTGGAAAATCTATCTGAGAGAGAGAGAGAGAGAGAGGGAGGGAGGGGGAGAGGGAGAGGGAGAGAGAGTCAGAGAGTCTGTCCAGAAAGTATCCAGCCAGGTACTAGGAAAAATAGAGACATTTACTTAAGGCGATACAAGATACAAGAAACATTGTATGTAGGACAATGATGCCACAGTCCCCTTCAGAGTAGGCACTTTGGGAACTCACACAGTACTCCTAGCATCTCTCCCACTATTCAAAATATTCTGCAAAATGCTTTGTTAGATTTGCCATCTCCTGAATCTCATCGATGATCTGAAATATCTTTTCTTTCAAAGGTGACTTTAGTTTTGGAAAAAGCCAGGAGTCACAGGGTGCCAAATCTGAGCTGTAGGGGGACTGAGTCACGTGCGCGATTTGATGTTTTGCAAAAAACTCTGCATAAGACATGATACATGAATGGGTACGTTGTCATGATGAAGCTTCTGATCACCAGTTGCCCATAGCTGTGGCTGTTTTTTATCATATTGCATCTCTCAATTGACAAAGAACATTGAGGGAGTACTCCTTATTCATTGTTTGGCCTGGAAAGACATACTCATGATGGACTGCGTCTTCCCTATCAAAAAACACAGTTAGTTAACATGGTCTTGATCTTGCCATGCCTGCTTCAGGCATGGAGAACCAGGCAACTTCCATCGGGACTTCATTTCCAGATCATAGCCAGAGTCCCACACTCCATCTCCAGTTATGACCTTCAACAGATTGTCAACCATCTCTGAAGCGTTTGTGCCAGACTTTTATTTGTGCTGTGCTCACTGCATCATCCCTGAAAGCCTTCTGAATCATTAGAATAGTTTTTCAGAGGAGTGTTCAAGCATAAGGTAAAATTTCATACAGATTCATTGCTCTACTCAGTCATTTTGAGTGTAACAGCCACACAGTGCATCTACCATACCCACTGACTAGTTCAGTGAAGTTGTCATTGTTTACACATGCACATCTCAGTCCACTCTCCTTGGTTGCCAGGTTCCATCCATGTCATGCAAACCATCCTCGTTATATTAACAATGGTGGACTTTCTTCAGACAGACCTCATGTTTTTTTAGATGAAATTGTAAATGCAACTGTTTTCTTAATTTCTCTTTCTGATAGTTCATTATATGTGTATGAAAGTGCAACTAATTTCTAAACATCAATCCCATATTCTGTTGATGACTGAATTCATTTGTCAGTTCCAATAGGCTTTTTTTCTTTTTCTTTTCTTTTTAGAATAAGGAGGAGGGAGGAAGAAAAAGAGGAAGAGAAACATCAATGTGAGACAAAAACATCATTGGCTACATCTCTCACACACCCCAACCAGGGACCAAATCTGAAACCCAGGCCTGTGCCCCTACCAAGAATTGAACTCGCAACCTTGTGCTTTGTGAAACAACCCCTAGACAACTGAGCCACACTGATCAGGGCAGTTTTAATAGTTTTTTTTTGTTGTTTGTTTGTTTGTTTGTTTTTTGTAGATTCTTTAGGATTTTTTTTTTTTAAGATTTTATTTCATTATTTTTAGAAAGAGGGGAAGGGAGAGAGGCAGAAAGGGAGAGAGACATCAATGCATGGTTGTGTTTCACCTGCCTCCAGCCACAGACCTGACTGGAGACCTGGTTTGCAACCTGGTTATGTGCCCTGGCTGGGGAATCGAACCTGCGACCTTTGGGTTCGCCAGCCAGCACCTTATTAGAATTCTTTATCCTAATACGTATGTCATGTCAGCTGGAAATGATAGTTTTATTTCTTCCTTTCCAATCTGAATGCCTTTTATTTGTTTTTCTTGTCTGATTTCTGTGACAAGGACTTTCAATACTATATTTAATAAAAGTGATGAAAGTGGACATCCTTTTGTTCCTAATCTTAAGGAATACACTTTTAGCCTTTCCCCATTGTACACAATGTTAGCAGTGGATCTGTTATACATGATCATTATTATGTTAATGTATCTTTCTTTGCCCAGTTATTAATCATTAATGGATGCTAAATTTTGTCAAATGCTTTTTCTGCATCTATTGATATAAGATTTTTATATCTCATTTTGTTCATGTGGTGTATAATATTTATTGATTTGTGGATATCATACAACCTTGAATCCTTAGAATAAATCCCACTTGAACATGGACTATAATTTTTTAATGTATTGCTGAATTATGTTTGCTAATATTTTCTTGAGGATTTTTGCATCTGTATTCATCAGAAATATTGACCTATCATTTTTGTTTTGTTATTTGTAATGTCATTGTCTGATTTTGAAATCAGGATAATTGTGACCTCATAAAATGATTTTTGGAACTATTTCTCTTCTTGAAATTTTTGGAATAGTTTAAGGATGGGTATTAATTTTCTTTAAGCATTTGGTAAAATTTATCCATTAAGTCATCCAGTACAGAGCTTTTGTTTAGTAGGAGGTTTTTAATTTTTTTATTACCAATTCAATTTCATTGGTAGTGATCAGTCTGTTCAGATTTTATGTTTCTTCTTGATTCAGTCTTAAGAGATTCCATATTTCTAGGAATTTATCCATTTCTTCCAGAATGTCCAATTTGCTGTCACATAGTTATTCATAGTATTTTCTTAAAATCCTTTGTATTTCTGTGGTGTCAGTTATTAATTCTCCTCTTTCATTTCTGATTTTATTTATTTGGGTCCTCTTTTTTTCATGATGAGTCTGGTTAAAGGTTTATTAATTTTATTTACCTTTTTTTAAAAACCCAGCTTTTGTTTCATCAATCCTTTGTAATTTTAGGTTCATTTATTTCCACTCTGATATTTATTATTTCCTTAGTTCTTCTCACTTTGGGCTTTGTTTGTTGTTGGTTTTTTCCTAGTTCCCTTAGGTATAAGGTTAGATTGTTTATTTGAGATTTTTCTTGTTTCTTGAGGTAAGCCTATATTGCTATGAATTTTCCTCTTAAGACTGATTTTGCTGTTTCCCATAGATTTTGGGTCATTATGTTTTCTTTCATTTGAATCAAGGTATCTTTTGATTTCTTGCTTGATTTTATTAATCCATTTATTGTTTGGTGGCATGTTATTTGTGTATTTTCAGTTTATATTTCTTATAATTGATTTCTAAATTTATACCATTGTGTCTGGAGAAGATACTTGATACAATTTCAATCTTTTTAAATTTCTTGACACTTGTTTTATGCCCTAACATGTATATGTTGCTGCTTTGGGGTAAAATGCTATAAAAATATCATTAAAGTCCATCTGGTGCAATTTGTCATTTAAGGCCACTGTTTCCTTATTGATCTTCTGTCTGGAAGATCTATCCATTGATGTCAATGGGGTGTTAAAGTCCCTACTATGACTTTATTACTCTTCATCTCTCCCTTTATGTCCATCAATATTTACTTTATATATATAAGTGTTACTATTTTGAGTGTATAAAAGTTTACCAGGACTATTTCCTCTGTTGGATTAAACCCTTTTTCAGATCCCCTTTTTATTATGAAATGTGCTTTTTTGTTTCTTATTATAGCTTTTGTTTTAAAGTCTATTTTGTCTGATATAACTTTGCTTCCTCTGCTTTTTTTGTTTTCTTTACATGAAATACATTTTTCCATCTATTTACTTTTAGTTTGTGTGTATCTTTTGGTCTGCAGTGGGTCTCTTGTAGACATTATATACATATATGTGTCTTGTTTGCTTATCCATTAAACTACCACATCTTTTGATTAGAGCATTTAATACATTTACATTTAAAATTATTATGGATGAGTATGTAGTTTTTCCCCATTTTATTGTTCATATCTATGTTCTTCACCTCCTTTTTCTTCTTAAAGAAGTCCCTTTAACATTTTTTTAAATTTTATTGTTGTTGTATTACATCCATCCCCTTTTTGCTCCCCTCTGTCCCCCACCCCACCCACCCATCCCCCCAAAGTCAATCCCACCTGTTGTCCATGTCCATGGTTCCTTTATACTAGGTTCTTGTCTAAGCCGTTCCCCTTCCTTGTCTCTGCCTCCCCCCTCCCCCCAACCCCTTTCCCCCTGACCACTTTTTGCCTTTCAAAAACTTGGCATCTTTCATTTCCTCTCTGTACCATTCTCTTTGTGTTTGTGGGTTATCTA